>KV004545.1:103254-125916 GCA_001598015.1 Dorcoceras hygrometricum | reverse complement strand
ACAAGTCCGGAATTATGATTTCGGAGCCACAATGGTTGTGGGCCCACGGCTAGCTGTATCCCTGCACCATTGAGGGTCACACAAGTACCGGATTCGTGATTCCCGCACGGAAACTGAGCTCAATGTGTTGAGCATAAGAAGAGGATTTTAGGGAGTGCGACTTCCTAAAAGTCAACAGGGGTCAAATTGCGATTTCCCGCTGTTGAGGGGCAAAACTGTCAGTTTGGACTAGGTATCTGAAATTTTTTTTTTCGCATCATAATGTTCAGTTTTTGAAACTGAGTCGATCGGTCCGATCTGATCGTCGATCGGAGTTATGATGGAACCGTTGTGATTTAAATGAACCGAATGTTCATATAGGACTTGGGCCTGACCCAAGTCCAATGGGCCTGTTCAAGCCCATCTACCATCTTTATTAATTAAATTGGTTAGGGCTTAATCATTACACAACACACAACTTAACCTAGTCTCCAACTCCTTGAAGTCGGCCGCCCCTCCCCTCTCCACAAACCTTACGGCCACGCGCCGCCGTCGCACCACCACGCACCGCCGCCCCATTGATCGGACTTGCTCCGGTCGTCGTGCTAAGGTGATTCCGTCCACGTAAAATCCGTCATATCTTCTAGTGAGGATTGACGGAGGAAGATCGATTCCGGTCGTGGACCGGATTGGAGGATCTACCACCGCCTACAGTTTGAAGTGCCCGTTTCCTCGTGAAACTGGTCGGAGCCAGGCGCCTAGACGCCAACAAGGTAACAATCAAAGAACCCCCTATGAATGGTTTGTTGATTTGTATTAATGTATTGAACACTTTCCGGGAAATTTTTGTTCTTCCGCTGCGCCCCGGGAAGTGGGATCCGGATCAGCCACCGCTTTCCCGACAGATGTGTCACAGTTGTTATTTCCTATTCGTTTGGCCTTCCGGTTGTTACCGATATTCTTTGTACCGCTCATGCATTTGCACGACATGATTCATTGCATGTTGTTTCTGATTGCTGTTTTGTGTTGCTCTTCGTACTGGGTTTGACCCCGATGTCCCTCTGGGGCTGGTTGTTTTGTTTGTCTGCTTGTTGTTCAGGTCTCCCAGGTTATTCCGCTGGTCTTGGTGTTGATCCAGCTGGAGGAGCCCCAGGTGGTGTGTAGAGTGTCCCAGTTAGCGTATAGCATATATGTATCAGTTCTATTAGTCGGGGAGTGTCCTGTGCTTTGTGTTTTCTGTTGTATTAGCTGGCTGGTACTTGTTAAATTCTATACTGTCATATTATGGCTGTTAGCCTGGTGGGTATGACGGCTATCATGAAACACATCTAATAGTCACTGTGTATTCTGAATACGTTCCTAGTCGATTGGGCCGTCAAAATGAGGATAAGGCCGCCCGAGATTGAGACTAGTATCTGCGATGCGAAGTACCGTGTTTCATTGGTAGGGAACATTGTGATGTTCTGAGCATGCAGATAGATAGTGACCTGGTGATCTATCGAACTACCCTCGTTCGGACTTTCCAAGTTGTTACCATTTGTCGAGTGGATATGTCCGAGGTCTTGGTTGTACTGATTAGTCCTCACAACTCGAAACGTCATTGAGACTCTACATGATAGGCGTCTTACTTTGACCCGTTTGCCGACTCACTTGGGGTCATTAGGCGGCGGGATTGGGTGAGATCCCGATGCGTGTAGGAGTCGATGCTTCGTTGTCGAGGATTCACCGCTCGCTCTTATGCATGGATATCATATGCTATCTGAGGGGATAATAGTGTATAAATCTCTGGACAGAGTACTAGAAGTGTTTTAGGTAAATGGGTTTACCTAGTAACACTCGTGATGTCACTATTCGATCTCCAAGATGTATGCATAGCTATCGGATCTCTAGCGACTCTCGATTTACCAATGGTCGTTGATCTGATCGGGATATATGTGCTGAAAGGACCGTACTATACGCTAACCATGACCAACTGGTTCTTGCAGGCACTATCAGTGATACCTAGGGGATCATGGGGCGATGTTGCTAGGCGCTTTACCATGATCCGTTGGGCAAGTCCGAAATTATGATTTCGGAGCCACAATGGTTGTGGGCCCACGGCTAGCTGTATCCCTAAACCATTGAGGGTCACACAAGTACCGGATTTGTGATTCCCCCACGAAAACTGAGCTCAATGTGTTGAGCATAAGAAGAGGATTTTAGGTCGAATATCATATATAAAGATCGTTTGTACAAGAGTCAATAAAACCCACACGCCACAAGTTGGCTAGTTGGGCATCTACTCTAACAGATTGAGTGCATCTGGAGGGTGCGGTGAGCCGTTCTCATAGCCCTCAGTTGCAGTGACCTGGATAGAGGCTGGCGGGTGTTTGTGTACACTAGAAATTCCGTTACCCGTCGGGTGGCACCCGGACGTGTGTTGACGATGAGCCACTCTATTTTCCACTGGGTGCGATCGGGTCGATTCCGAGGCTCGGTGATGTGTCACAGTTGTTGTTTCCTATTCGTTTGGCCTTCCGGTTGTTACCGTTGATCTTGATACCTCTCATGCATTTGCACGACATGATACATTGCCTGCTGTATCTGATTGTTGTATTATGTTGCTATGTCCCTCTGGGGCTGGTTGTTTTGTTTGTCTGCTTGTTGTTCAGGTCTCCCAGGTTATTCCGCTGGTCTTGGTGTTGATCCAGCTGGAGGAGCCCCAGGTGGTGTGTAGAGTGTCCCAGTTAGCGTATAGCATATATGTATCAGTTCTATTAGTCGGGGAGTGTCCTGTGCTTTGTGTTTTCTGTTGTATTAGCTGGCTGGTACTTGTTAAATTCTATACTGTCATATTATGGCTGTTAGCCTGGCATGTTTTTATTAAACTGGGATATTTTAATGTATTGTGGTATTTTAAAATTAGGTTTTCTTAGTCAGGCCAAAAGCGAAAAATTTTAGCCACTTTTTAAAGTGCTTCCGCTATGTTTTACTTGATTTAACTCTGTGTTGTGCACGAGGACTGACATTTTTGGTATCAGAGCTTAAACTGTGATATGCTCGATTTTTTTGGTCACATGTGAGTCTAGGCACAGTATTTGTTCTTTGGTTTGTGCTTGACTACTTGAATTACTTGCTTGCGTGCTTACCTTTGAGTGTTTTGTAGAGATACCGCTTAGGAGTAGAGGTAGAGCTAGTAGGCAAGCGGTGGTTGATTCGAGGAATCCGGTTAGTGCTGATAGAGAGGATGCCTCTCAACCGAGTGTTCCTTTGGAATATAGTGAGAGTCAGTCTTCAACCAACTCAGGTGGATGCGACAACTGAGGAGCGAGATGATGTCTTGACCGGCGGAGGTTGTCAGGTAGTTTTACTTTACTTGTTAACTCTGTGTGAGTCTAGTTTGACGCGTAGACATCGCACTAGTTTATGATTGTACTTGTTTGTTTTGGTGGTGTGTGAGGGTTGTTTCCACCCCATCATGTTATGTGATGCCGTGTCTTTGTTACTTCTGCCGGTGGAAAAGTTGTCGTTGCGCGAGTAATGCTGAGTTAGGTTAGCAAGTCTTGTAGGGAAGTTGTTTGTTTTGGGAGATTTTTAGGTTCCCTTTGTCGAGACGATAGCTGCTACTTGTTTGTGATTGCGATATCCGAACTTCAGTTTGGGATTGGTGATTTCCTTTGTTCGAGGATTTCTTCCCTCGTGTGTTTCAGTTGAGATTCTCCTGATTTTCCTGTGATATTTAGTTTTGCGTGTATCCTCTTTGTTTCTTTTGCCCCGACAGCAGAATTGCGGTATTTTGAACTCCTTTGGTTTTCTGCTTGTTGTGTCCCCAGCTGTGGAGTTGATTCACGAGCCCCTTTCCAGCCGTTGAGTGCGCCTGAGAGCTTTAGGCCTCCGGCTGTTGAGTTTTTGCGGTGGGCTTCGTTTCTCCAGCTAAGGATTGTCTATGTGGTTATATCTCCAGCTGTTGAGTTGTGTCTCTTGTGTCTCTAGCTGTTGTGATCTTTAGTTTTGCGTGTATCCTCTTTGTTTCTTTTGCCCCGACAGCAGAATTGCGGTATTTTGAACTCCTTTGGTTTTCTGCTTGTTGTGTCCCCAGCTGTGGAGTTGATTCACGAGTCCCTTTCCAGCCGTTGAGTGCGCCTGAGAGCTTTAGGCCTCCGGCTGTTGAGTTTTTGCGGTGGGCTTCGTTTCTCCAGCTAAGGATTGTCTATGTGGTTATATCTCCAGCTGTTGAGTTGTGTCTCTTGTGTCTCTAGCTGTTGAGTTTTCTTAGTGAGTTCCTTTGACCCTTGTGCGATTGTTGCTTTGAATTCAGTCGGTCCTTATTGTTGTAGTCTCAGGTGGTTGAGATGTTTTGCGAGTTGCGTGCATCCAGCTGTTGAACTCCAATTCGCATAACCGTGTCTTGTTTTATCCTGTTCAGTTCAGCTGTTGTAGCCGTGCTTTGTTGTTGCTGTTGTTATTTACCAGGATGCGAGGGCGAGCGGTGATACCGCACTCTCATCTCCCTGCTGGGATCTATTAGCCCTCATGCGCCGAGTGGTTAACAGCCACAGTTCATGGGTTGGGCAACGGCAGGTTGAGCTGTTTGATGCATCTGGTATTCGGGTGTGGTGTAATGTTGAGCGGGTGATCCTCATACGCTTGTACACGCATCGTGGATACATCTGTTTGTTGATCTTTGCTTTCGATTGTTGATCAGCCTTGAGTTGTTGAGCTCCTATGGACTCCCTGTTTCGGTTGTAGTCTCTTCCATTGTATTCTGCGAGGCATAGGTGTTTTACGATTAGTGGAGACCTTGCTAGATGAGATGCCCCACCTTTGTCTTGGCGTTGGAGGTTGTTGTTGTTACCATGGAGTTCTGGCGTGCATTTTAAGGTGGAGAGCGATTAGCGAGTTCTGTCTTCACTCAGTTCGGTTTGTTTGCGTGATATTGCTTTTAGCTGGAGCTATTTAAAGATTTCAGATGTAAGTTTAGCGTCTGCCTGCGCGAGAGAAGCTCGCTACTGATGATTTGTTGGAAGGCCCATCCAGCAGTGCTAGTAGCGGTGAGTATCTCAAGATGTTTTCGAGCATTTGGTAGTCTTGTAGAACTTCCTTGTTGTTTTCGACTGCCAGTTTAGCGCTGGTAGTAAAAGCATTGCCGGATTGTTTATATCAGCCCATTTGTTCTTGTGTTAAGGCTTATCCTAGGAGACTGACAAAAGGATTTTGTGGCGATTCTGCAGCAAGATCGTGTAATCTTCTGGCATCTGTAGTGGCTGATAGGTACTTTAAGCTTTTTATTCCAGAGTTGGAAGAGTCTTTGGATGTATTGGGCCTTCAGGAACTGTGAGTTTATTGTTTTTACCTGATCAGATGCTTATCTGAGAGACCATACCAAGGATTGGTAGAGTTTTTGGTGTGGCATTTTTTGCCAAGAGAGGTTTGGTATAACCTTCTTTGGGATTTTGTACTGTGGGAAGTACAAATCTTGCTTAGAGACTAGAAGAAAGGTGAAGGACTTAGTGGTTTTCATCAGAGGTTGAACAATAGATGGTTGACCAAAGAGATATGGTCCTTTGAGAACCAGATTGTGCTTGTTAAGTATGGACTTTTGAACCTCTGTTTGAACCCTGTGTTTCTTGCAAAATTCTCCTTCTTAGATCTTGCTGGATTTGAGAATTAAGGGTAGGTCCGCTCTTATATTCATCAGGTTGTTTGAATGTTTTGGGGTAAATTGGATCTTTGGTGTGCGATTTGCGAGTATCGACTGTGTTGTTATGGACACGTAGTGTGTTTTATGTGTTCAAGCCGAGGAAATTGCGAATCAGATCCTTCTTTTGTGTTAAATACTGATGGAATGAGCGGGACTAGACCCTCAATTTGACTGTTTTGGTTAGCAGGGATATTTGAGAGACTGAATCCGAGATGAGTGGAGCGTGTCCTCATATATGTTGGAACAGCCTTTCATTCTTGTGTTTTGTTTCCTGCAGATTCGAGTTTTTTTCCTACCCAGTTGGTAACTGGTTGTTCTTTGTGTCGATCCCTTCTTGGCATTGCGCATTGTAGCTTGGCCTTTGATTATTAGCTGTTTTAGGCTTGGCACTGTAGTTGCAATAAGCTTCGTGTTATGTTGGATCTTTTGGAGATCGTAGCAAAGGTTGTTTCTGTTTTAAGTTGGCAGTGCCATTATGAAATCTTTTCTTTGCATGGTGTGCTTTTGTTGAGGAAGTGAATCAGACCATTCGTTTATGCTATGAGTTATTGGGGTGAAGTTAGAGCGAATGTTAGGCCATGTCGAGTGGCTTCTGCAGATTTCATTTACAGGATTTCTGTAGTTATCTGCTCATTTGCTACTTCTTAGTAGTTGATCGTTTGTAGAGGTACTTCTAGTTATCTTGAACTCGCGGTTAGTAGCCTCTTGGTTGAGAGTTAGAATGCTTTTGATTGTTCTGCATGTTGTTTAACTTTCCAGTGTTGGCTATGTCGAGGATGGTTTTGTTTTTCCAAAGTTGTTGTGTGATTTCGAGGGCGAAATCTTTTAAGGTGGAGAGGAATGTGAGACCCAAAATTTGTTAAATGTAGATTGGTTGGAATTTAATCGGATGTGAGGAGTTCGGATTTGTGCTTGGACAAATCTAAGTGTCCAAATTTCATTTAGAAGGTTTCGTATGTAATTTTGGGTCAGATTTCACGATTGGAATAATTCTGAAAAGTTTTGTATTTTCGTGTTGGTGATCGCGTGAGATCTGTCTAGATTTCTGGTGAAATCCGTTGTTGCTAGGAGCTGGAATGTTGTAGCGTATTTTGTAGCGTGTTTGTGGTGAGAAACAACACGCCGTTGTTTAGCGTTCAGGATGAGATCTGTGAGACCTGGAATTATAAAGATTAATTGTTGGATTAATCGGATTTTAAGGAATTCTGGTGGTTCAGTTTTCTGTTTGAAGACTCTGTTTGCATTTTCGGGTCAGATTTCACATTTAGAGCAAATCTGGAAGTTTTCGTAATTTTGAGTTTTAGAGGAGAAATATGTTTTGTGAAGAGATCTGGTGGCAGCAGCGTAGGAATCTGTTAGCGCTTGTGTTATTTTAGATGCTGGCAGCGAGTTCCTGTAGCAGGTGCAAATGCCGTCGTATTAGCATTTGGTGAACTCTTTCAGCAGTTGGCATTTTTAGTTGTAAAATCAGCAGACAGCGCTAAGGACTCTAAAGCGACGACGTTTTGGTAAACAAGAACCAGTTGTTAGTTTTGTTAGCGTGTTTCTATTTGAGGATTGAAACTACGTCGTTTTGGGAATTCAGCAGTTGGTGTGTTTCCCTTTAGTAGCGATAAGCTGTATGGATATGAGACGCCGTTTTAATTAGTTGAAACACAGCGTTTTGAGTATCAGCTGGTAGTTGCGCTATACGTTTACTGTTGAGAGATCTGATGCGCTATTTCATCCAGCTGCTGGTTTAGATGAACAGCTGTCGACAGATATGGTGATGTATTCTATGCGACGTCGTTTGGTTAAGTTGATGCGACACCGTTTTGTTTAGCGTTGTTTGTGAGATTCATCTGTTGATTTGTTTGCGAAAGCTGATTGTGTCAACAGCAATGCCTGCTGGTTGGTTTCTTGTGTTGTCGACTGGTTTTGTCGGTGGAGTTGTTCTTTCTGCTGTCAGCTGGTGAGAAGCTTATATATATTGGGAGACTTGGTCTTCGATTGGATTATCAGATTTCCATACTTAGCGATATTGTCTCCCGATTGTTGTTCTTCGCATTGAACCCTAGAGCACTGTTCATCGTAGTATTTCTCCGGCAATTCCCGTCATTTCCGGTCACCGTTTTGTACGTTAGAGGTAGCTTTGGACTCCTCTCGTGAAGATCTTTCATTCTATACCATTCTTGGAGGCTGTGGTTAGCTGGAAGTAAGATCGCGAAGTTGCTTCCTTCGGTCGTGTGTTCGCTGTTCAGGTAGCCTTTTGAATTATTGATAAGATCTTACCTTAGAGCTTTGTTATGAGCTTCCTGTTGAGTATAATGGTAGAATAATCGCTGGTTTGAGTGTATAACTCCCAGCCGTGAGTTATGTGCATGTGTCCCTGTGATTTATGCCCTGTGTGCTTCGACAGGTTGCAATTCAGATTTCTCGGGACCTTGCTTTGTGGTAATCGTTGCACAAAAATTAGAAGGTACGGATCTTGAGCTTGAAATTCAGCTTGGATTTAGCGTGGTATTTAATGTGAGAGCTGGTTTGCACCGCTGATTTGAAATTGCCGTGTATATTGTTGTGTATTGCTTGCTGTGCATTCGTGTTATGCTAGCTGGTTTCGGTGGTTGCATACATGCATTTATTCACGCCCATTTTCAGATCTCTGCTGCATTTGTATCTTGTTGCATCGTATCTTGTAGCTTTGTGCTTCGTTATTGTTGTTCGATTCTTACCAGGATGCCAGGGCGAGCGGCAATACCACACTCTCATTTCCGTGCTGGGATCTGTTAGCCCTCATGCGCCGAGTGGTTAACTACCACAGTTCATGGGTTGGGCAACGCTGGAGGTGCTCCAGGAGGTGGTTAGAGTATCCCAGTAGCGTATAGCATATATTTATGTATCAGTACAGTTAGCCAGGGGATGCCCTGTGCTTTGTTGTTGTATTCTGTTGTTGGAGTCTGATGCTTGTGTTTGATGCTACACTGGCTGTATTGTTTTGTTGGTTTTGCAAATTGGGATATCTACTTTGAGTAATGTCGTATTTTAAATTACATGGTTTTAAACCGTCAGGCCAAACGCTAAAATTTTACCCGCTTTTTAGTAGCTTCCACTTGTGTTTGTATGTTTTATCTCTAGTGTGAGCACGAGGTCTGACATTTTTGGTATCAGAGCTTAAGCTGGGATAAGCTCGATTTCTTTGATCACACTTGAGTCTAGGCACAGTGTCGTGTGTTGCATGTGCTTGACCTATGTGATTATGTGCTGCATATTTCTGTGATATTAATGTTGTATCTGTTCTCTGTTGCTTTATCCTGTTGAGTGTATTCATAGATGCCTCCTAGACGTCGTGGTAGAGGTAGGGGGTAGTTTGAGGTATCGGCAGGATATAATGAGGATCGACGTAGTGCTCCTAGTCGTACTCGTAGTAGACATGATGATGAGGAGGAAGTTGGTGACTTGCCTTCCTCTGTAGAGAGGATGGACGTTGTGATAGCGAGGTTTCAGAGGATGAACCCTCAGGTCTTCAATGGCGACGAGTCGAGCGAGGATGCAGATTCGTGGCTTCGGAACATCACTGGTCTATTCGATCGTGTCCAGTATTACAACGAGCTTCGGTTGAGATTGGTGACCCTCCAGTTGAGGAAGGGTGCAGAGCGCTGGTGGCGAGGTGCTTCTAGTACTTTTTTGGAGACCGGCGTTGGGATTACTTGGGACAGCTTTTGCGAGACATTTAGGCAAGAGTATGTTCCTGAGTCTTATGTGAACTCCCGTGAGCGGGAGTTTGATAATCTAGAGCAGGGCTCGATGTCTGTTCAGGAGTATGCTAGGATGTTTTCTTCTTTTTTGGCGTATGTTCCCCATGTTTCTAGCTGGGAAGGAGCTGTATCAGATGGTGCTGACAAGAAAACCCAAGACTTATGCTGAAGCAGTTGATAATGCTATTGATATTGAGGAGGGTTTGAGGAGTCGTCGCGCTCGTAGACAGTAGGTAGCGCAGGGTGGTCGTCCTACTGTTCAGGAAGCACAGTCTTCGCAGTCTTCCCAGTCAGCCCATCAGCCCCAGCAGCAGCAGCAGCTGCAGGTGGCACAGCAGTCTGGCCGTCAGAGGTTTCGACCCCGCGGTCAGCAGTTCAAGAAGAAGTCTGGTTCGGACTCTTCTGGTTCAGGTAGCTCGAGTAGCAGCGGTTCTCGGGCTGAGTTTTGTGGTTTTTGTGGTGGCAAGAATCCATCGACCCTGTGTATCGGTGTTCAGGGCTCTTGCCTTATCTGTGGTCAGTTTGGACATTTCGCTAGGGTGTGTCCGTCGGGCGGATCGCAGCAGGCCGCAGCCCCGTCTCAGGGTCATGGAGGACAGTCTAGGGGTCGTTCCCCTCACTTTCAGCATCCATCGACCCTCGTGTATCGGTGTTCAGGGCTCTTGCCTTATCTGTGGTCAGTTTGGACATTTCGCTAGGGTGTGTCCGTCGGGCGGATCGCAGCAGGCCTCAGCCCCGTCTCAGGGTCATGGAGGACAGTCTAGGGGTCGTTCCCCTCACTTTCAGCAGCCCAGGATTGGTGAGACTCAGTTCAGGCCGTTCCAGCAGCCTGGTCCGTCGTGATTTGGGCAGTCATCTCAGCCGTTCTATTCTGGACCTCAGCATGCTCAGACCAACGTCATGACTAGGGAGCAGGCCGAGGTGATGCCGAGCAGGGTGATCACAGGTACATGTCTTGTTTTTGATTTTCCTGCGCGTGTGTTGTTTGACACCGGTTCATCGCATTCTTTCATTTCTGATTTGTTTGTTATTGAGCATGGTCTGTGTACCATCCCTTTGCCCGATACTGTTTCTGTTTCTACCCCTGGCGGTGTGAGCCTGTTTTCCCAGGAGGTTTTGTTAGATGACGTTTTTTGATATGGGGAGCATGTGTTGGTGGTGAATTTGATTCGTATGATGTTGTGGGATTTCGATTGTATCGTTGGGATGGATGTGTTGTCAAACTATAGGGCCTCCGTGGATTGTTTCCATGGGATTGTTCGTTTTAGGCCTCTGTCTGGCGAGAATTGGGACTTCTATGGCCAGGATTCTCGATCAAAGATCCTGTTAGTCTCAGCGATGGAGATGTTCAGTCTGTTGTCCTTAGGGAATGCTGGGTTATTGATCTACGCTTTGGATGCGTCTTTTCTTCTTCTCGTGTGCAGCTTAGCGACGTCCCCGTGGTGCGACATTTTTCCGATGTGTTTCCGGAGGAGATTCCTGGTTTTCCTCCGAGGAGGGAGATTGACTTCAGCATAGAGCTGGTGCCTGGCACAGCTCCGATTTCTCATGCCCCGTATCGTCTAGCGCCTGCGGAGTTGAGAGAGCTCAAGGTGCGGTTGGACGATTTGCTGGAGAAAGGTTTCATCACCTAGCATGTCGCCGTGGGGAACGCCCATTTTGTTTGTGAAGAAGAAGGATGGCTCAATGCGGATGTGCATTGATTTCCGCCAGTTGAATAAAGCGACTGTCAAGAACAAGTATCCTTTACCTAGGATCGATGATCTGTTTGATCAGTTGCAAGGTTCTGCGGTGTATTCGAAGATTGACTTGCGTTCAGGGTACCATCAGCTGAGGGTAAGAGATCAAGATGTCGCAAAGACTGCTTTTCGTATGAGGTACGGACACTTTGAGTTCTTGGGTATGCCGTTTGGGTTGACCAACGCGCCTGCAGTCTTTATGGATCTGATGAACCGAGTCTTCCGAGAGTTCATTGATCATTTTGTGATCTTGTTCATCGACGACATCTTAGTCTATTCTAAGACTCCTTTGGAGCACAAGGAGCATATGAGAATTGTCCTTCAGACGTTGAGAGAGCAGCAGTTGTATGCTAAATTCTCCAAGTGCGAGTTTTGGCTGGATCGTGTTGTGTTTCTGGGTCATGTTATTTTAGTCGAGTGGATTTCTGTGGATCCCAGTAAGGTTGATGCTGTTCTGAACTGGGAGCGTCCCAGTATGGATCTGATGAACCGAGTCTTCCGAGAGTTCATTGATCATTTTGTGATCTTGTTCATCGAAGACATCTTAGTCTATTCTAAGACTCCTTTGGAGCACAAGGAGCATATGAGAATTGTCCTTCAGACGTTGAGAGAGTAGCAGTTGTATGCTAAATTCTCGAAGTGCGAGTTTTGGCTGGATCGTGTTGTGTTTCTGGGTCATGTTATTTTAGCCGAGTGGATTTCTGTGGATCCCAGTAAGGTTGATGCTGTTCTGAACTGGGAGCGTCCCAGGAATGTATCCGAGATTCGCAGTTTCTTGGGTCTGGCTGGCTATTACCGTCGTTTCATTGAAGGATTTTATAGCATAGTAAAGCCGATGACTGAACTGACTCAGAAGGACAAGCGGTTTGTGTGGACTGAGCAATGTGAGAATGCGTTTCAATTGCTCAAGGAGAAACTGACTACTGCACCTGCGTTGGCTCTGCCGTCTGGATCAGGTGGTTTCGTTGTTTGTTCGGATGCTTCGCTCAATGGATTGGGCTGTGTTTTGATGCAGAATGGTCGAGTCATTGCATATGTCTCGCGGCAGTTGAAATCGCATGAGACTCGTTATCCAGTCCATGATTTCGAGCTAGCAGCCGTGGTCTATGCGTTGAAGATCTGGCGTCATTACCTGTATGGCGAGAAATTTGTGGTGTACTCAGACCACAAAAGTTTGCAGTATCTGTTTTCGCAGCCCGACAGAGTCGTTGGATGGAGCAAACATGGTAGGGAAGAAGCTACTTGGGAGCTGGAATAAAAGATGCAATGCGAGTGGCCGCATCTGTTTGAGTATCTGTGCTGCTAAATTTCCTGTAGTTAGTAGCTTCTGGTTGTTATTTTCCCTAGTTGCTGTTAATTGTTTGCTCAGTTATCTTGAAGTCTTGGCCATGTATTGGACGATTTTTTGTTTTGGTTCTCTGTGTTGTATTGTATTTCCGGAATTGTTGTTTGATTTCGTGGACGAAATCCTTTTTAGTGGGGGAGAAATGTGAGACCTGGAATTATAAAGATTAATTGTTGGATTAATTGGATTTTAAGGAAATCTGGTGGTTCAGATTTCTGTTTGAAGACTCTGTTTGCATTTTCGGGTCAGATTTCACATTTAGAGCAAATCTGAAAGTTTTCGTAATTTTGAGTTTTGGAGGAGAAATCTGTTTTGTGGAGAGACCTGGTGGCAGCAGCGTAGGAATCTTTTAGCGCTTGTGTTATTTTAGACGCTGGCAGCGAGTTCCTGTAGCGGGTGCAAACGCCTTCGTATTAGCATTTGGTGAAGTCTGTCAGCAGTTGGCATTTTTAGTTGTAAAGTCAATAGACAGCGCTAAGGACTCTAAAGCGACGACGTTTTGGTAAACAAGAACCAGCTGTTAGTTTTGTTAGCGTGTTTCTATTTGAGGATTGAAACTACGTTGTTTTGGGAATTCAGCAGTTGGTGTGTTTCCCTTTAGTAGCGATCAGCTGTTGGGTTATGCGACGCCGTTTTAATTAGTTGAAACGCAGCGTTTTGAGTATCAGCTGGTAGTTGCGCTATACGTTTATTGTTGAGGGATCTGATGCGCTATTCATCCAGCTCCTGGTTTAGATGATCAGCTGTCGACAGATATGGTGACGAATTCTATGCGACGTCGTTTGGTTAAGTTGATGCGACACCATTTTGTTTAGCGTTGTCTGTGAGATTCAGCTGTTGATTTGTTTTGCGAAAGCTGATTGTGTCAACAGCAATGCCTGCTGGTTGGTTTCTTGTGTTGTCGACTGGTTTTCTCGGTGGAGTTGTTCTTGCTGCTATCAGCTGGTGAGAATCTTATATATATTGGGAGACTTGGTCTTCGATTGGATTATCAGATTTCCATACTTAGCGATATTTTCTCCCGATTGTTGTTCTTCGCTTCGAACCCTAGAGCACTGTTCACCGTAGTATTTCTCCGGCAATTCCCATCGTTTCCGGTCACCGTTTAGTACGTTAGAGGTAGCGTTGGACTCCTCTCGTGAATTTCTTTCATTCTATACCATTCTTGGAGGCTGTGGTTAGCTGGAAGTAAGATCGTGAAGTTTTTTACTTCGGCCGTGTGTTCGCTATTCAGGTAGCATTTCGAATTAGCGATAAGATCTTAACTTAGAGCTTTGTTATGAGCTTCCTGATTGAGTAGAATGGTAGAGTAATAGCTGGTTGTAGTGTATAACTCCCAGCCATGAATTATGTGCTTGTGTTCCGTAGAATTTATGTTTTGCGCGCTGTTTGTTCAGCATGTTGCGTATCGGATTTCTCGGGACTCTTGTTGTGGTAATTGTGCACAGAATTAAGGTACGGATTTGGAGCTTGTATGACAGCGAGGTTATGGCCTGGATAAATTGTGAGATTGCTATTCTGTGGAATTGCCGTGTGCTAGTTGTTAGTTTCTCACTGTCGTGTATGATTGTTGTGCATATGTTATATGCTTGTTTTAATTGTGCATACACGCATTGGCATTCCATTTCAGCTATTGCAGCCATTGTTTCGTTGTTGTTGCTTTGTTTCTTACCAGGATGCGAGGGCGAGCGGTGATTCCGCACTCTCATCTCCCTGCTGAGATTTGTTAGCCCCTCAGCACCGAGTGGCTAACTACCACAGTTCACAGGTTGGGCAACGGCAGGTTGAGCTATTGATGCATCTGGTGTTGGTGGGCGAGTAGGGGTTAGTGGGTAGCGCCCACATGTTACACTCACCGTGGCCACATATTCTATTGCAGATCCTGTTGAGCTGTGCATTGAGTTCTTTGGCTCCGTTCCTTGGTTGTAGCCTTCGGCTGTTGTTCTGGTCTCATGCATAGCATCTTCATTTTATTCTTGTTGTTTTATAGTTGCTCTCCGTACTGGGGTTTGACCCCATGTCCCTCTGGGGCTTGGTTGTTTTCCTTTCCTGTTGTGTTGTCCAGGTTATTCAGCTGGTCGTGGAGCTAACCTAGCTGGAGGTGACCCAGGAGGTGGTTAGAGTATCCCAGTAGCATATAGCATATATTTATGTATCAGTATAGTTAGCCAGGGGATGCCCTGTGCTTTGTTGTTGTATTCTGTTGTTGGAGTCTGATGCTTGTGTTTGATGCTATACTGGCTGTATTGTTTTGTTGGTTTTGCAAATTGGGATATCTACTTTGAGTAATGTCGTATTTTAAATTACATGGTTTTAAACCGTCATGCCAAAAGCGAAAATTTTACCCGCTTTTTAGTAGCTTCCGCTTGTGCTTGTATGTTTTATCGTTGTTGTATTCTGTTGTTGGAGTCTGATGCTTGTGTTTGATGCTATACTGGCTGTATTGTTTTGTTGGTTTTGCAAATTGGGATATCTACTTTGAGTAATGTCGTATTTTAAATTACATGGTTTTAAACCGTCATGCCAAAAGCGAAAATTTTACCCGCTTTTTAGTAGCTTCCGCTTGTGCTTGTATGTTTTATCTCTAGTGTGAGCACGAGGACTGAAAAGATCTGTTCTATTAGTGGTAAAATCTGGTTGCCCGCGTATTTGGTAGTGCGAATAACAATACGCTGTCGTTTTTCGTATTTCAGACGTCTCGTTATTTGGTGAAGTCTGTTATCGCTGGTATTTGGTTGTTCGAAGCGTGTTTTTTAGCGTATGTATTGATACGCCGTCGTTTAGGGGAAATCTGTTTTGTGCTAGCGGTAGAAATCTGCCCAGAGTCTGCTCGCGAGTTTTTGTGTTGATTTCAAAACGACGTCATTTGATTTAGTTGGTACGACGTCGTTTAGATGTAGCGCTAGCGCGAGGGATCTGTTGCGGGAGAGAGATCTCTGTGTTGCGACGCGTTTTGCTTTCAGATTTCTCGAGTGGTGAAGTGTCCAGATTTCTCCCGTGGTTCTGCGCGATGTCGTTTGGGGTTCAGCGCTAGAGATCTGTTGGAGCTCTTCGGGCAGATCTGATGACGTGTCCCGATGTCTCAGCGACGCCGTTTGGCTAATAAGCGCTGTTTAGCGCTAGGTTTCAGATTTCTTTTGCGGGCGAGATTTATTGAGCAGATGTCAACGTTTTGCGTTGACCGGTTTGGTTTAGCGTTATTAGTAGTTGTTGCGGACGCAGAGATCTGCTTCGCCACTGTGTTGTCGTTTGCGGTTTAGGATGTTTCGCTAGTGAGGGATCTGATTCCTAGCGTAAATCCAGATGTCAACGCTGGTCAACTTTTCCTATAACGATCGCTGTTGTGTGCGTTAAGCGCGTCTCAGATGCCTCCTGCCGTAGCGTTTTATCTTCAGACTTCTCAAGGGTGTTGTGCGACGTCGTTTTGGGGATTTGAGCGCTGCTTAGCGCGAGCGAGCGATTGCTTGTGGGAGATGATAATGCAATGCTTTGTAGGCTTCAGAATTAAGCAGATTCCTCGTGTTTATATAAGAAGCTGGACTTGGTCTTTGATTTTATAGCAGATCCCATACTTAGCAATATTTTTCCCCGATTTCATTCTTCGTCGCGAACCCTAGAGCACTGCACCGTGCTGGTTTCCCGTTATTTCCCGGCCGATTGACGGATCTGTTGGAAGAAAGGGTGGTGGTTTTGGACTCCCCTTGCTGCGGCGCATCGTTCGATAGCTCTTTTGGAGGCTGTTTAAGCAGATTCCTCGTGTTTATATAAGAAGCTGGACTTGGTCTTTGATTTTATAGCAGATCCCATACTTAGCAATATTTTTCCCCGATTTCATTCTTCGTCGCGAACCCTAGAGCACTGCACCGTGCTGGTTTCCCGTTATTTCCCGGCCATTGGCGGATCTGTTGGAAGAAAGGGTGGTGGTTTTGGACTCCCCATGCTGCGGCGCATCGTTCGATAGCTCTTTTGGAGGCTGTGGTTGGCTGGAGCGAAATTTGCGAAGTTGCTGCCTCGTTCGTGCGTTCATGTAGGCAGGTAGAACTTCGAATTGGTCGTTAAGATTTTACCTCTAGTCGTTATTTAAGCTTCCTGTTGAGTTGTTAGGAAGGTTAGTTGCTGGTTGAGCTTTTCTCCCCAAACTGTGAATCGCCGTGACTTCCTGTTAGCATTCCTGAGATCTTGTGTGTATTGTTTAGCAGGTTCGTGCGTCTTTGTATTTCCATTCGACAGCTCTCCAGGTTTGGGTGAGCTTCAGGGTAAGTGATTTCTTGCCATTTCTAAGCGTAGTTCCTACTGTTGGGTTTCGATATAGTAATAGGACCAGGTTTCAGCTCTTGGCCGTAGGTTGTGATTTTTAGAAATTCAGTTGTTGAACTGATTTGCTAGAAGCTTTAACAGATTCGAGCCTTTGAGCAGCTTCGTGGAGTTTTGCAGTGAACTCGTGAGGAAGCATAGTTGAGCAGGTTGTTGGTACCGTGCCTTGTTGGAATCTGGTTGAGGTAGTTGCCGTGTAGAGGTATGAATTGAGCTTGTAATTCAGCTTTGAGATAGGCATGGGAATGTATTATGTGTGTATTGTATATCTGCGCCTGATGTTTGTGTTGAGGCAGAGCTGTGTGAATTCTGTATGTTTATTGGCTGAATTCTCGTGCTTATATTTGTTGTAGCTTGAGCTGGTTGTATCTTGCATGGTTGTATTCTTTTTGTGCGGCCATATATGCGTATTTCAGTATGCTGTTGTATGTAGTTATTGGCATTCCAGCATACATTTCATGTTGAGCATTGTAATGCATTTGCATAGCATATTGGGCCTTTGATTTCTTTGGCAACCGTGCTATACCTGTTGCTCTGTTGGAGCTCTTCTCTCGTGGTGCGGTGCGGTGTTTCATAACCACGATTGAGTGCATCTGGAGGGTGCGGTGAGCCGTTCTCATAGCCCTCAGTTGCAGTGACCTGGATAGAGGTTGGCAGGTGTTTGTGTTTCCACTAGCTATTCCGTGCAACCCGGCGGGTGGCGCCCGCACGTGTGTTGACGATGAGCCACTCTATTTTCCACTTGGTGCGATCGGGTCGCTTCCGAAACTCGATGATGTGTCACAGTTGTTGTTTCCTATTCGTTTGGCCTTACGGTTGTTACCAATATTCTTTGTACCGCTCATGCATTTTCATGACATGATTCATTGCATGTTGTATCTGATTGCTGTTTGGTGTTGCTCTTCGTACTGGGGTTTGACCCCGATGTCCCTCTGGGGCTGGTTGTTTTGTTTGTCTGCTTGTTGTTCAGGTCTCCCAGGTTATTCCGCTGGTCTTGGTGTTGATCCAGCTGGAGGAGCCCCAGGTGGTGTGTAGAGTGTCCGAGTTAGCGTATACCATATATGTATCAGTTCTATTAGCCGGGGAGTGTCCTGTGCTTTGTGTTTTATGTTGTTGTATTAGCTGGCTGGTACTTGTTAAATGCTATACTATCATATTATGGCTGTTAGCCTGGCATCTTTTTATTAAACTGTGATATTTTAATGTATTGTGGTATTTTAAAATTATGTTTTCTTCGTCAGGCCAAAAGCGAAAAATTTTAGCCACTTTTTAAAGTGCTTCCGCTATGTTTACTTGATTTTACTCTGTGTTGTGCATGAGGCCTGACAATTGGGGCACTTCCAGACTCTGCAATAGACCACCAGGTCTCATCCTTTCAGCCTTAACTTGCTAACAATTCAGACACTTGGCCACAAAATCAGCAACGTCACTCTTCAATCCAGCCCACCAGAAGTGAGGCTTCAGCTCTTGGTACATCTTCCTCACGCCAGGATGAACATTGTATCTACTGCAGTGCGCTTCTCTCAAGATCTGTTCCTTCAAGTCTATGAGGTTTGGCACAACCAGCCGGCCACGGAACCTCAAACAACCATCAGACGAAACAAAATAGTCCTCAAGTTGTCCAGCTCTTACCTTCAGCTCATGAATGGAAGGATCTGTCCTTTGAGCAGCTCTAAATGCAGCTCCATCCATCTACGCTGTCTCATATTCAACAAAATAGTCCTCAAGTTGTCCAGCTCTTACCTTCAGCTCATGAATGGAAGGATCTGTCCTTTGAGCAGCTCTAATGCAGCTCCATCCATCTACGCTGTCTCATATTCAGATCTGGCTACGAAAACAAATACTGAAGGATCTTGTGGTCTGAATACACCACAAACTGCTCGCCATACAAGTAATGACGCCAAATCTTCAAGGCAAAGACTACAGCTGCTAGCTCAAAATCATGAACCGGGTATCGAGTCTCATGCGATTTTAGCTGCCACGAAGCATAAGCAATGACTCGACCATGCTGCATCAACACACAGCTCAATCCATTGAGCGAACCATCTGAACACACCACGTAACCACCTGAACCAGACGGAAGGTTAACACAGGCGCAGATTTTAACTTCTCTTTGAGCAACTGAAAACCGTTCTCACATTGCTCAGTCCAAACGAAACGCTTGTCCTTTTGGGTCAACTGTGTCATTGGCTTAGCTATGCTAGAAAATCCTTCGATAAAACGACGATAATAGCCATCCAGACCCAAGAAACTACGAACCTCCATCACACTCTTGGGGCGTTACCAACTGACAACAGCTTCTACCTTACTGGGATCAACTGAAATCCCCTCTGCTGAAATTGCGTGACCCAAAAACACAACACGATCAAGCCAAAACTCGCACTTAGAAAACTTAGCATACAGCTGCGAGTCTCTAAGCGTCTGAAGAACAACTCTCAAATGCTTCTTGTGCTCCAAAGGAGTCTTCGAATACACCAAGATGTCGTCGATGAACACTATCACAAAATGATCGATGAACTCTCAAAAGACCCTACTCATCAAATCCATGAAAACTGCTGGGGCATTCGTCAATCCAAAAGGCATAACCAGAAACTCGAAATGCCCGTACTTAGTATGAAAAGCAGTCTTCGTAACATATTGATCTCTTATCCTCAGCTGATGGTACCCCCAACGCAGATCGATTTTTGAATACACAGCCGAGCCTTGCAGCTGATAGAAAAAGTCATCGATCCTAGGCAACGGGTACTTATTCTTAACAGTAGCTTTATTCAGCTGGCGGAAATCGATGCACATCCTCATTGTGCCATCCTTCTTCTTAACAAATAAGATGGGCGCTCCCCATGGCGACATGCTAGGCCTAATAAAGCCTTTCTCCAGCAAGTCATCCAGCTGCACCTTGAGCTCTCTCAACTCAGCAGGTGCTAAGCGATACGGTCCACGAGAAATTGGAGCTGTGCCAGGCCCAACTCAATGCTGAAGTCAATTTCCCTCCTCGAAGGAAAACCAGGAATCTCCTCCGGAAACACATCGGGAAAATGACGCGCCACTGGAACGTCACTAAGCTTCACACGCAAAGAAGAAGATGCGTCCATCGCATAAATCATAAAACCAGCAATCTCTGTGGACAACAAGCTAAACATCTCCATCGCTGAGATCAACGGAATCTTCGACTGAGAATCATGGCCGTAGAAGTTCCACTTTTCGCTAAACTGAGGCCTAAAACGCACGATCCCATGGTATCAATCCACGGAGGCCCTATAACTGGACAGAACGTCCACTCATATGATACAGTCGAAATCCCACAACGTTATCCTAATCAGGTTCGCTACTAGAACGTTCTCGCCGAACCTAAGAATGCCGTCCAATACAACTTCTTGGGAGAGTAGGCACACGCCAGCGGGAGTTACAATTGAAACAGCATCGTGCAACACAGTGGTACACAGACCACGCTCAATCACAAAAGCATCAGCAATAACGAATGCGATGCACCGGTGTCAAACAACACACGCGCATGATAATCGAAAACAAGAAAAGTACCTAAAATCTATTAGAAACGGCCTATACTGAGTCTCTCCCAATCGCTGCTGCTGCTGCTGAAAACCACGACCCCTAGACGGTCCACCACGCCCCTGCAGTGGTGCTGCAGCTTGGTGAGATCCAGCTAATGGACACACTCTCGCAAAATTCCCCTACTGCCCACAAAAATTACACGATCCTTGCACCCCAGTACACTGCGTCGAAGGGTGCCTGCGACCACAAAATCCACAATACTCCACCTTGGAGCCACTGCTGCTAGAACTATCAGTACCAGAAGAACTAGAACCTCCTTTCTTCTTGAACTGGTGACCACGAGGCCTAAACCTCTGGCGTCCCCACTGCTGAGCTAACTACTGCTGCAGGGAAGGCTGAGATGACTGGGAAGGTTGCGCTCCCTGAACCATTGGACGACTACTCTACGCCACCTGCAGCCTACGTGACCGACGGTTACTCAACCCCTCCTCGATCTCAATCGCACTATCCACAGCCTCTGCATAGCTCTTCGGTTTACTCGACGAAACCAAGGTATACAACTCCTCATTCATCCCTTCAAGACATTTAGTCCTCTTCGCTCTCTCTCTGCTAGCAACATGCGGCACATACACAAGAAGGGAAGAAAACCTAAGGGCATACTCCCTAGCAGACATGGAACCCTGCTCCAAGTTATCAAACTCACGCTCACGGGTGTTCACAAAGGACTCCGGGACATACTCCTGACGAAAGCAACAAAGAAACTGTCCCACGAAATCCCCACTCCAGTCTCTTCCAAGGTCCTCGAAGCGCCCCTCCACCAACGCTCCGTACCTTTCCTCAGCTGGAAGGTAGCTAAGCTCAATTTGAGCTCATCATCGTACTGAACACGGTTGAATAGACCAATGATATGCTGCAACCAAGAGTCATCATCCTCACTAGACTCATCCCATTGAAAACCTGAGGACTCATACGCTGGAACCTCGCCATCACCAGTTCCATGCTATCCATGCGGGCTGCCAACTCGTCAACCTCTTCTTCACCCTGTCTATCGCGCTCACGAGAGGGAAAACTGCGCTGATCCTCGTTCTGACCTCCAGACTCTTCCTGAAACTGAACTCTACCTCTATCCCTACGTCTAGGCGGCATCTAGGAAGGCAATTAACAGGATAAGATCACACAGAACAGATACAACACAAGATAATATGCAGCACATAGATCACATAGTCATGCACAAGAAACACACAACACTGTGCCTAGACTCAAGTGTGATCAAACTAAATCGAGCTTATCCCAGCTTAAGATCTGACACCAAAAATGTCAGGACTCGTGCAAAACTCAGAGATAAACCACACAAAGCATAGCGGAAGCAATAAAAAGTGGCTAAAATTTTTCGCTTGGCCTGACGGGTTAAAACAGATAATTTAAAATAACATAATACTTAAAATAATCCCAGCTTACATTTCGAAATACAACAGTACAGCAATACAAATACTAGCAACAATACAACAGTTGGCAACGCTACAGACGAATTAAAACTAAAGCACAGGGCATTCCCTGGCTGACAGCACTAGTACATAATATGCTATACGCTAATTGGGACACTCTATCCACTACCTGGGGCACCACCAGCTGGATCAAAGCCACACCCAGCTGTGAATCCTGGAAAACCTGTACAACCAGCAGGCAACAACACACAGCCCCAGAGGGACCTCGGGGTCAAACCCCAGTACGTAGAGCAACAATACAGCAAACATAAAGCAATAGATAAATATGCAGATGCTATGCAGGAGATCGAAGTACAACCAAAAGCTGGAAACTGAGGGATCTCAAACAACAACTCGACAGCTGGATAACACAACTCCACAGCTGGAGCGGAACAACTGAAAGACAGTAGTCACAGAATGTATATTGAGTATATGGGAGCTACCCACTCATCTCACGTATACTGCACCAGATGCAACAATAGCTCAACCTGCTGTTGCCCACTCATGAGGTGTGGGAGCTACCCACTCCGCCCATAGCGGCTCACAATCTCAGCAGGGAGATGAGGGACGGGAGTTACCCGCGCGCCTCCAGCTTTAAGGTATACGGGAGTTACCCGCTCGTCCTTAAGCCCAGCATCCTGGTATGCTCAGATCGAATACAAGGCATAGCTAGCGAAACAGAGCCCAACGGCTGAATATGCGTGTATGCAAATGCAACAGCTGATATTATAAACATGCACAATAATAACAGCAAAGAGCATACACAGCAAAGCATATAATCTACGCTCATCCAGTAGCTGTAACAAAGCTCAACATCCGTACCTTAACTTCTGAATTATACCTAGCACATGCAGATTGCCACAATGGAAGTCCTAGC
>KV004545.1:0-42394 GCA_001598015.1 Dorcoceras hygrometricum | reverse complement strand
TGACGAGATCTGCGCGGACGGATTCTCCTCGTCGAATTGGCCGGAACGAATTTCCGGAGAAGAGGGCGGTGGCGGCGGCGCACGGTGGCGTCGGCGGCGGCGGCTTGTGGAGAGGAGTGAGGGTGGCGGCCAATGATAGGTTTTAGGGTTGAGTTGTGAGTGTTATGTGATTGTATTATGAAGTCTCCTAAGTCTAATTAAATAGACTAAGTGGTAGGCTTGGACCGGCCCAACGGGCCCGGGTCCAACGGGTGAACATTCGGTTCATCCCTACCACTGTGACTTCACGTAACTCCGATCGCCAATCAGATCGGACCGATCGACTCAGTTTCCAAAACTGAATACTATGATCTGAAAAACCATTTTTCAGAACCCCAGTGCAAAATGACCGTTTTGCCCCTCAACGTCGGGAAAACTCGATTTGACCCGAGTTGACTTTTAGGAAGTCGCACTCCCCAAAATCCTCTTCTCGTGCTCAACACATTGAGCTGAGTATCCGTGCGGGAATCTCGAATCCAGTACTTGTGTGACCCTCAATGGTTCAGGGATACAGCTAGCCGTGGGCCCACAACCATTGCGGCTCCGGAATCATAATTCCGGACTTGCCAATCGGATCATGGTAAAGCGTCTAGCAACATCGCCCCATGATCCCCTAGGTATCACTGATAGTGCCTGCAAGAACCAGTTGGTCGTGGTTAGCGTACAATACGGTCCTTTCAATCCATATATCCCGATCAGATCAACGACCATTGGTAAATCGAAAGTCGCTATAGATCCGATAGCTATGCATACATCTTGGAGATCGAATAGTGACATCGCGAGTGTAACTAGGTAAACACATTTACCTAAAACACTTCTAGTACTCTGGCTAGAGATTTATACACTATTATCCCCTCAGATAGCATAGGATATCCACGCATGTCTGCGAGCGGTGAATCCTCGACAACGATGCATCGAATCCTACATTCATCGGGGTCTCACCCAATCCCTACGCCTTATGACCCCAAGTGAGTCGGCAAACGGGTCAAAGTGAGACGCCTATCATGTAGAGTCTCAATGACGTTTCGAGTCGTAAGGACTAATCAGTACAACCAAGACCTCGGACTTATCCACTCGACAAATGGTAACCACTTGGAAAGTCCGAAGGAGGGTAGTTCGATAGATCACCAGGTCACTATCTATCTGCATACTCAGAACATCACAATGTTCCCTACCAATGAAACATGGTACTTCGCATCGCAGATACTAATCTCGAACTCGGGTGGCCTTATCCTCATTTTGACGGCCCAATCGACTAGGAACATGTTCAGAATACACAGTGACTATTAGATGTGTTTCATGATAGCCGTCATACCCAATATCACATCTAACATACACTTTAGTGTATTCTAGGTCTTTACTTAACGCAATTGTAAATCATCATACACACAATGAAAGTAAAGAATGCCATATGGATAAATGCGAATATCATTTATAAAGACTGTCATATACAAGTGTCTATGAACCCACACGCCACAAGTTGGCTAGTTGGGCATCTACTCTAACAAAACGCAGCGTTGCAACTAATCAAAACGGTGTCGCATTGCCACGTCATCAAATCTGGTCCTCTCGCGCAATACCAGTCGCAAGCTACAGGCAAACCAGACGCGAGCTACAGGAACGTTGACCAACGTTGACATCTGGAAATCAATTATGCGCATCGACTGGTTCCTTAGCTCTAGCCAAAACGACGATGTTTCCTCCTCGCGCTACAGTGATGTTGACCCGCGTTGACATCTACCTCGAGTGGACAACCAGCAGACACACGCGACCAGATCTCACACTAACGCTACACCAAAACGACGTCGCTCAACTTATTCAAACGACACCGTATCCAACGCGATACAAATTCACGCTAAGGCAACTGCTGATTTTTACAAACGCTACCAGATCTCTCCAGTACGACGGCGTTTCACTATGCAACCAGCTTTCACCAAAAACCAGCTTTCACCGAAAACAGATTTCTCCCCAAAACTCAAAAAATGCGAAAACTTCCAGAAATCTCTAAAAACCGATACATTCCAAAAATTAATCTCTAATACAAAACCAGGTCTCACAGGGACCCAGATTGAAACTTGGACTCAGACTGAGATAGGGATCAGCACAGGAATATGAACTCACTTAGTCCCCCCTATCCTCATCGTGGAAATTAAAGTGTCCAGAAGCACCAAAACTTGAACTAGTGTGGGGTGGACTCATTTGAGGCTGGTCCTCTTCTACCTCTCTATCCTAGACAGTCTCAACGTCCCTATCAATCTCATAAACTTGCTCTCCCTCGGAGGATTCTGTGTCCTGATCCGTTTGCCTATCTGGCGGTGGGTTGGTTAGATTTGCAATTTGAGCTTTAAATTCTTCCCAGGTAAAACATGGAGTGATGTATGAAGAAGCAACTCAGTCTGCAGATCAGCTCTAGCTTGAAACAAGTTGATGCTATTCCTGGTTTGTGCCAGTTAAGCCTCCAACAGGAAAATTTCCATAAAATCCTGGTTAGCTGATGGTTTATCCTTGTGAAATTCTTTCCAGTGCTCAGCAACTACTTCACGCATATGCAGCTCCACCAAATTGTACCAGACGAGATCCCTTATTTGGAGCAGCTCACTGACCTTTTTCGTTTTCCCCCATGAAAACAACTTGTTTTCTGCTTTCACAAAATCTTCCACAGTCTTTAGAGACAGGATCTTGCTCAACCGATAATCATTGCGGAACCTATGCCACTGATCATAGACTTGGAGTTGGCACTCCGCTTTGTCCCTTATGTCTTGAATAACCAGCAGGTAGTGTTCCTCAACTGGATTTGGTCGATCAAGATAAGGAAGAACTCTCTTTCCTTTATCAGCTGGGTCAATTTTTGGGAGGAAGTAAGTGACCCAGTTGATCTCCCTTATCTCAATGGGAGCATAAACGCTCTTGCCAGTGTAGGTCTGAGATTATGGAGCTGGTTGTTCAGGCCCAGGCTTCATCACAATATCCCCTTCGTTGGTAGCAGTCTTGGGCCTCGTGCACAACTCAGAGATAAACCACGCAAAAGCATAGCGGAAGCAATAAAAAGTGGAAATTTTCACTTGGCCTGACAGTTTAAAACAGATAATTTAAAATACCACAATACTTAAAATAATCCCAGTTTACATTATGAAATACGACAGTACAGCAATTACAAGTACTAGCAACAATACAACAGCTGACAAAACTACAGCTGAACAGAAACTAAAGCACAGGGCATTCCCCGGCTGACAGCACTAGTACATATTATGCTATACGCTAATTGGGACACTCTATCCACCACCTGGGGCACCACCTGCTGGATCAAAGACACGACCAGCTGTGGATCCTGGAAAACCTGAACAACAAACAGACAACAACACAACAGCCCCAAAGGGACCTCGGGGTCAAACCCCAGTACAGAGAGCAATAAATACAGCAAACGGAAAGCAGTAGATAACATGCACATGATATGCAAAGTATCAAGGCTACGACCGAGAACTGGGAGCCAAGGGATCTCAACGGCAACTCAACAGCTAGATAACAGCAACTCAACAGCTGGAGCGGATCAACTGAAAGACAGTAGTGACCACAAGGTTCAGGAGTATATGGGAGCTACCCACTCGTCTCCAAACACTGTACCGGATGCAAAACATACAAATCCACCTGTTGTTGCCTAGATCATGAGATGTGGGAGCTACCCACTCCGCTCATAGCGGCTAACAGATCCCAGCAGGGAGATGAGAGTGACGGTATTGCCGCTCGACCCTCAAGCACTGAGGCATACGGGAGTTACCCGCTTCGTCGCCAGGTGTAGCGTCCCGGTACACACAGATCTGAACAATAAGGTACAGCTGACAGAACAGAGCTCGACAGGAAAGTATGCGTGTATGCAAATGCAACAGCTGATATTATAAGACATGCACCATAATAACAGCAGAAAGCATGCACAGCAAAGCACATAATCCACGTTCCATCCACAGCTGTAACAAAGCTCAACATCCGTACCTTAACTTTTGAGTTATACTTAGCACACGCAGATTGCAACAATGAAAGTCCTAGCAACGTAGATCTACCACCTGCTAAGGCAATACAACAACTTCTCAAGGACTACAACTCAGAAACATAGCAGCTGGGAGCTACGACTCCCCCAGCGCCAATTCTACCTTTCTATCACCACCAAAAGCTCTAACAAAGCTTAAAGGTAGAATCTTACTTACCCAACAAGCTAGGATAGGATGCTAACAGACTAGAGAAGGGAGATGTCTCTGCGATTCTCTTCCAGCTCCTCCGCTGCCTACTAAAAGGGTAAGAGACGAAACGCCTTAGCAAGAGGAGTCCAACGCTACCACTCTCGCTCTCGTCGAAGCTGTCACCGACGACAATTGAAAGGAAGAAGGTTACTGTGAACAGTAACTAGGATATGGCGACAAGATAAGGTTCACGGGAAATATTTCTAAGTGTCGGGGAAACAATAATTGAGCGCAAGGACCAAGTCCTCTATTTAAAGTCACAACTGACTAACTGGGAAACAGATACACCGACAATATCAGCTATCGCAACTGATATCCCAACCAATAGCTGATTCTCGCATCAGCTAAATCCTTACATCGATACCACGCTCAACTAAATCAAACGACGTCGCAGAGGGACACGTCACCTGCTACCTACTTCTGATCGAGTAACCAACATCTGATCGCTCACTCAACAACTGATCCCTCAATCAGCAGTTGGATACGTGCACAACCCAACAGCTGACTCCTAGCGTTAAATTAAAACGTTGTCGTTCCAACTAATCCAAACGACGACGTACCAACACCCGCTACTGAAAAAACGCTGCTGCTCCAAATGTTTCATAGCGCCTCAACTAGTACGTAACATCTGAAAGCGATTACTCGCTGCTGATGCAACACCCGAACAGATGTCTCCACGCAACACCTGATATCTTCACGCAGCTGGATTCAACACTTAAACAATTTTGACGACTACTCCAAGCACATCGACTCACAGCTGGTTTATTCAGATTCTTCCAAATCCAAAATCTGATACAAAATATACGGGTCTCACATCTCTCCCCCACTAATACACGATTTCGTTCTCGAAATCAACAGGTCCAAGAACAACTCAACTGAACCCAGGAGTTCAAGATAACTGGAAACAAGCTAACTACAGGAATATATTACAAGGCTTACTAAAACAGATGCGGCCATCATGCTGCATCTTCTCTTCCAGTCCCAGGTAGCTTCTTCTCTACCACGTTTTTTCCACTGAACCATCACCAACAGAATGGTTTTATTCCTCAACTGCTTCTCCTTCCTATCGAAAATCTGCAAAGGGTACTCAACGTAACTCAAAGTCTGATCAAGCTCTACCTCTTCTGTTCCCAACACATGAGACGGATCTGGCTCATACTTCCTCAACATGGAAACATGAAAGACATCATGTAGAGAAGACAATTCTACTGGCAACAACAGCAGATAAGCTAAAGAGACAATCTTTTCCACAATCTCATACGGTCCAACATAACGAGGAGCTAACTTACCCTGCAGACCAAATCGCATAACACTACGGAAAGGAGAAACCTTAAGGAAAACACGATCACCAACCTGAAACTCTAAAGGCCTACGCCTCTTATTCGCATAGCTGGCTTGGCGATCTTGTGCAGCTTTCATACGCTGACGGATTCGATCCACTTGATCTCTCATCTGCTGCACAAACTCTGGAGAAGACAGCTGTTTCTCCCCCACTTCTTGCCAACACACAGGCGATCTGCACTTCCTGCCATACAACGCCTCAAACGGTGCCATACCAATCGTCACCTGGTAGCTGTTATTATACGAAAACTCCACTAAAGACAGTGAATCCTTCCAGCTACCACCAACCATCACAACAGCTCTTAACATATCCTCCAAAATCTGGATAGTTCGCTCAGATTGGCCATCTGTCTAGGGGTGATATGCGGTACTCATAGCCAACCTGGTACCCAAAGCTGCTTGAAAACTCTTCCAAAACCTGGAAGTAAACCTCGGATCTCTGTCTGAAACTATCGATACAGGCACACCGGGCAGACGCACTATACAATATATGTACAGCTTCGCCATTTTCTTCAAAGAAAACGACATACCATAGGGAATGAAGTGCGCAGACTTCGACAATCTGTCTACGACCATCCAAACAGCATCGCATCCTCTGCTGGAACGAGGCAGATGCATCACAAAATCCATCGCCACATGCACCCAATTTCACTGGGACACTTCCATACTCTGCAATAGACCACCAGGTCTCATCCTTTCTGCCTTGACTTGCTGAAAATTCAGACAACGGGCTACAAAATCAGCAACATCACTCTTCAAACCTGCCCACCAGTAATGCTGCTTCAAGGCATGATACATCTTCCTTACGCCAGGATGAACACTGTATCTACTACAGTGCGCTTCTCTCAAAATCTTTTCCTTCAAGTCTATGAGGTTTGGCACAACCAGCCGGCCACGGAACCTCAAACAACCATCAGACGAAACAGAATATTCCTCAAGCTGTCCAGCTCTTACCTTCAGCTTTAACTCATGGATGGAAGGATCTGTCCTTTGAGCAGCTCTAATGCTCGCAACAACCTGTGGCTCAACTTGAAAAGAAGAAGCCACAACATAATCCTCAGCTAGCTAAAACCGCCAACCAGTAGTGCTAAGATTCTCACGGTCCTTAGAAGAATACAACGACTCAAGCATCGTTCCTTGAGCCTTTCTTCTCAATGCATCAGCAACTACATTCACTTTTCCAGGATGGTATTGGATCTCACACTCAAAATCCTTGAGCAGCTCCATCCATCTACGCTATCTCATATTCAAATCTGGCTGCGAAAACAAATACTGAAGGCTCTTGTGGTCTGAATACACCACAAACTGCTCGCCATACAAATAATGACGCCAAATCTTCAAAGCAAAGACTACAGCTGCTAGCTCCAAATCATGATTTGGGTATCGAGTCTCATGCTGTTTCAGCTGCCGTGAAGCATAAGCAATGACCCGACCATGTTGCATCAACACACAGCCCAATCCATTGAGCGAGGCATCTGAACATACCACGTAACCACCCGAACCAGACGGCAAGGCTAACACAGGCTCAGATGTTAACTTCTCTTTGAGCAACTAAAAATTGTTCTCACATTGCTCAGTCCAAATAAAACGCTTGTCCTTCTGGGTTATTTGTGTCATTGGCTTAGCTATGCTAGAAAATCCTTCGATAAAACGACGGTAATATCCAGCCAGACCCAAGAAACTACGAACCTCCGTCACACTCTTGGGCAACTTACAACAGCTTCTACCTTACTGGGATCAACCGAAATCCCACCTGCTGAAATTAAGTGTCCCAAAAACACCACACGATCCAGCCAAAACTCGCACTTAGAAAACTTAGCATACAGCTGCGAGTCTCTAAGCGTCTGAAGAACAAATCTCAAATGCTCCTTGTGCTCTATAGGAGTCTTCGAATACACCAAGATGTCGTCAATGAACACTATCACACGATCCATCCAAAAACTCGCACTTAGAAAACTTAGCATACAGCTGCGAGTCTCTAAGCGTCTGAAGAACAAATCTCAAATGCTCCTTGTGCTCTATAGGAGTCTTCGAATACACCAAGATGTCGTCAATGAACACTATCACAAACTAATCTATGAACTCTCGAAAGACCCTATTCATCAAGTCCATGAAAACTGCTGGGGCATTCGTAAAACCGAAAGGCATAACCAGAAACTCAAAATGCCCGTACCTAGTACGAAAAGCAGTCTTCGCAACATCTTGATCTCTTATCCTAAGCTGATGGTACCTTGAACACAGATCGATTTTCGAATACACAGCAGAGCCTTGCAGCTGATCGAACAAGTCATCGATCCTAGGAAACGGGTACTTATTCTTAACAGTAACCTTGTTCAGCTGGCGGAAATCGATGCACATTCTCATTGTTCCATCCTTATTCTTAACAAACAAGACAGGCGCTCACCATGGCGACATACTAGGCCTAATAAAGCCTTTCTCCAGCAAGTCATCCAGCTGCACCTTGAGCTCCCTTAACTCAGCAGGTGCTAAGCGACACGGTGCATGCGAAATCGGAGCTGTGCCAGGCACCAACTCAATGCTGAAGTCAGTCTCCCTCCTCGGAGGAAAACCAGGAATCTCCTTCGGAAACACATCGGGAAAATGACACGCCACCACGCGAAGAAGAAGATGAGTTCAACGCATAAATCATAAAACCAGCGTTCTCCGCTGATAACATGCTAAACATCTCCATCGCTGAGATCAACAGAATCTTCGACTAGAAATCATGGCCGTAGAAGTTCCACTTCTCGCCCAACTGAGGCCTAAAACGCACTATGCTGTGGAAACAATCCACCGAGGCCCTATAACTGGATAACACATCCATCCCCACAATACAGTCGAAGTCCCACAAAACTAACCTGATCAGGTTCGCCACTAAAACGTTCTCGCCGAACCTAATAATGCCGTCCAACACAACTTCTTGGGAGTGTAGGCTCGCGCCAGCGGGATTTGCGACAGAAACAACATCGCGCAACACAGTGGTACACAGACCATGCTCAATCACAAAAACATCAGCAATAAACGAATGTGATGCACCAGTATCAAACAATACACGCGCAGGAAAATCAAAACAAAGCAAGTACCTGAAATCACTCCGCTTGGCGTGCCCTACGCCTGCTCCCTTGTAATGGCATTCACTTGGGCTTGATGGGGAACAGCGAAATGCGACTGGGAAGAATGTCCGAAACACGATGGATTGGGCTGCTGAAACGGCCTATACTGAGTCTCTCCTAATCTCTGCTGCTGCTGCTGCTGAAAACCACGACCCCTAGACGATCCACCACGTCCCTGCGATGGTGCAGCAGCTTGCTGAGATCCATCTAATGGACACACTCTCGCAAAGTGCCCATACTGACCAAAAACGTTGCATGATCCTTGCACACCAACACACTGCGTCTAAGGGTGCTTGTTACTACAGAAACCACAATACTCCACCTTGGAACCACTGCTGCTTGAACTACCAGAACCAGAAGTAAAAGAACCTCCTTTCTTCTTGAACTGGTGGCCACGAGGCCTAAACCTCTGGTGTCCCGACTGCTGAGCCAACTGCTGCTGCGGGGAAGGCTGAGACGACTGAGACGATTGGGAAGATTGCGCTCCATGAACCACTGGACGACTACTCTGCGCCACCTGCGGCCTACGAGACCGACGGTTCCTCAAACCTTCCTCGATATCAATCGCGTTATCCACAGCCTCTGCATAGCTCTTCGGTTTACTCGACAGCACCAAAGAGTACAACTCCTCGTTCCGCCCTTCAAGAAACTTAGTCCTCTTTGCCCTCTCTCGGCCAGCTACATGCGGCACATACGCTAGAAGGGAAGAAAACCTACGGGCATACTCTCGAGCAGACATACTTTCCTGCTCCAAGTTGTCAAACTCACGCTCTCGCGAGATCACATAGGGCTCCGGGACATATTCCTGATGGAAAACGACGCAAAAACTGTCCCACGAGATCTCTACACCAGTCTCTTCCAAAGTCCTCGAAGCGCCTCTCCACCAACGCTCCGCACCTTTCCTCAGCTGGAAAGTCGCCAAACTCAACCTAAGCACGTCATCGTACTGAACAGCGTTAAACAAACCTGTGATGTGCTGCAGCCACGAATCTGCATCCTCACTAGACTCATCCCCATTAAAAACTTGGGGACTCATACGTTGGAACCTTGCCATCACCAGTTCCATGCTATCCATGCGGGCTGCCAACTCGTCAACCTCTTCTTCACCCTGTCTATCGCGCTCAGGAAAGGGAAAACTGCGTTGATCCTCGTTCTGACCTCCAGATTCATCCTGAAACTGACCTATACCTCTAACCCTACGTCTAGGCGGCACCTAAGAAGGCACTAAACAGGATAAGATCGTATAGAACAGATACAGCACAAAATAATATGCAACACATAGATCACATAATCAATCACATGCAACACACAACACTGTGCCTAGCCTCAAGTGTGATCAAACAGAATTGAGCTTATCCCAGCTTAAGCTCTGATACCAAAAATGTCAGGCCTCGTGTGTTAGAGTAGAAGCCCAACTAGCCAACTTGTGGCGTGTGGGTTTTCATTGACTCTTGTACAAACGATCTTTATATATGATATTCGCATTCTTTTATATGGCATTCTTTACTTTCATTATGTGTGTAATGAAACAACAAACAGGCAACAACACAACAGCCCCAGAGGTACCTCGGGGTCAAACCCCAGTACGTAGAGCAATAAATACAGCAAACGGAAAGCAGTAGATAACATGCACATGCTATGCAAAGGATCAAGGCTACGACCGAGAACTGGGAGCCAAGGGATCTCAACGGCAACTCAACAACTGGATAACAACAACTCAATAGCTGGAGCGGATCAACTGAAAGACAGTAGTGACCACAAGGTGCAGGAGTATATGGGAGCTACCCGCTCGTCTCCAAACACTGTACCGGATGCAAAACATACAACTCCACCTGTTGTTGCCTAGCTCATGAGATGTTGGAGCTACCCACTCCGCTCATAGCGGCTAACAGATCCCAGCAGGGAGATGAGAGTGCGGTATTGCCGCTCGCCCTCAAGCACTGAGCAATACGGGAGTTACCCGCTCGTCCCCAGGCATAGCGTCCCGGTACACACAGATCTGAACAATAACGTACAGCTGACATAACAGAGCTCGACAGGAAAGTATGCGTGTATGCAAATGCAACAGCTGATATTATAAGACATGCACAATAATAACAGCAGAAAGCATGCACAGCAAAGCACATAATCCACGTTCCATCCACAGCTGTAACAAAGCTCAACATCCGTACCTTAACTTTTGAGTTATACTTAGCACACGCAGATTGCAACAATGAAAGTCCTAGCAACGTAGATCTACCACCTGCTAAGGCAATACAACAACTTCTCAAGGACTACAACTCAGAAACATAGCAGCTGGGAGCTACGACTCCACCACGCCAATTCTACCTTTCTATCACCACCAAAATCTCTAACAAAGCTTAAAGGTAGAATCTTACTTACCCCAACAAGATAGGATAGGATGCTAACAGACTAGAGAAGGGAGATGTCTCTGCGATTCTCTTCCAGCTCCTCCGCTGCCTACTAAAAGGGTAAGAGACGAAACGCCTTAGCAAGAGGAGTCCAACGCTAATTGTGCTCAGTAGAAGGTACGGATTTGAGCTTATATTACGGCGAGGCTACGGTTTGGAGGAATTGTGAGATGGACTTGCTGGTTTATGTGTTATGTACTTGCTGATGTTGTTACTGCTTTCGCATATGTTAATATGCTTGTCATTTCCAGTATGTGCATACATATAGTTGCATCTCATTCCAGCTTTATTGCCATTGTTTCGCTGTTCTGTTTATTTTCTTACCAGGATGTGAGGGCGAGCGGTAATACCGCACTCTCATCTCCCTGCTGGGATCGTAGCCACCATGCGCCGAGTGGTTAACTACCACAGTTCATGGGCGAGGCAACAGCAGGTCGAGTTGTTTGATGCATCTGGTAATTGGGTGTAGTTTCATGGCGAGTGGCTCACTACCACACTGTGAACTCACCCCGTGGCCACGGTACATTGTCAATGTTTCTCGGAGCTATGTTTGAGTTCCTTAGCTCCCTAGTGGGTAGAGCTTTCCTTTGTTCCTTGGTGTCTCATGCATAGCATCTACAATTTATTCCTTGCTGTATATTGCTGTTTTATGTTTGCTCTCCGTACTGGGGTTTAACCCCATGTCCCTCCGGGGCTTGGTTGTTCCTTTGTTGCTTTGTTTCAGGAAACCCAGGTTCTACAGCTGGTCGTGGGTTTAACCCAGCTGGTGGTGCCCCAGGAGGTGGCTAGAGTGTCCCAGTTGCATATAGCATACTTATATATATGTATCAGTTAGCCAGGGAGATGCCCTGCGCTTTGTTGTTGTACTCTTAGGGGAGTCTGATACATGTTTGAGATTATGTATGCTTATTTGTTGGTTGTTATATGAATTGGGAAACTTATTTTAAGTATTGTTGTATTTTAAATTATATGTGTAAACCGTCGGGCTTAAAAGCGAAAATTTTACCCACTTTTGTTAGCTTCCGCATGTGTTTGTCTGTTTTGATCACGAGGCCTGACATATCTTCACGCAGCTGGATTCAACACTTAAACAATTTCGACGGCTACTCCAAGCACATCGACTCACAGCTGGTTTAATGTAGATTCTTCCAAATCCAAAATCTGATACTAAATATACGGGTATCACAATTCTCAATCTGATTACTGCTCTCCTCCTGCTCAATTCGTTCAACATTATACACCAAGTCCTCAATTTCGTAAGTTGTCCCTATATGACCTTCGGGACCTCCAGCAGTAGACTTAGCGTGCTTTCCTTGAGAAATAGTAGACACATTATCACCACGACCCTCTTGGTTCGTTAGGGTCTCATACCCCATAAGCTCTTCTTGCGCATCAGCGTTGGAATTAGTACCATCAACCCATCTTTCTTGTTCCGGAGTTGTCCCCACATGTCCATCTAGGACACCAGCAATGGACGCATCACCAGCTCATGTCTCCAATGCTAGAGTAGTATCCGTATGTGTTTCGGGTCCACCCGTCGTAGAGGCCCTGTCACCCCCAGCTGGTATGTAAGAGATGGGATTAGGTTGTGACTCTGATTGATCATTAACATTGGACAGCACCTTCTTGGATCTCTTGGTCCGGTGCTTCCTCGTGACACGCACCTGCGAAACGGATATAGTAGCCTATGAGTCAGATGACTCTACTACCTGCTTGCGCTTTGCGCCATCGTTCTTCAGCCTTGCTAGCGGGCATGAATCCTTGTCTGAGCTGGTCCCAGACTTAGACTTCGTAGGAGCAACATGGCTCCCAGCCTCCACTGGCTGTTGTACAACCACCGTTTGGACCTTCTCTTTCTGCTTTTTCGGCTTCTACACAGCCACCTTTGCTGCCTTTTTCTTCTTTTCCACGGGCTTGGTCATATGCGACTGCCCACCCTCTGTTCCACTTGATGTATCCTCTGTCTGTTTGCTGGACTCACTAGCTGGTATAACATCCAGATTTTTCTTGATATAAGTGTGCACAATTTGTTGTTCAACAAATTTTGACGGTGCAACTTGACAGACTCCCCAAGGTCTGCCTTAACCATATGTTACAACAATACACTCAGCTGAACTAAAAATCCCTCTGACGACGACTAGGGTTGTCCACCATTGCGAACAACACTTGGAACAAAACCTACGCCAGTTCACTTTCAACCTAGCAGTGATGGCTACCATCAAATAGAACTTCTCGCTGGTCACCATGTCAAATGATCCAGCCTTTGCACTAGCACCTTAGCCACAATATCGTGCAACAAACGAAACTCTATTTTCATCTCTTTCTTTTTTCTTGGTGCCCTGAACGGCACTTCCAAACCAGAAAACTTTCCCGCATCTCCACCACAGCTTGAATTGGAATATCCTGAAAACTTGTCAACCCCTCAGTGGGTAGCCCAAACGCTTCAGCAAAAGTTTCCTTCGTTAGCGCCAGTTTCCGATTGGCTACAAAACCGATGATTGTTCCCGCAATGACTTTCGCATTAGCAAAGAACTCAACGACAGCGCTCTCATACACTGAACTTGATGCTGCCAGAAACCCCTTAAGCCCTGTGTCCTCCAGGTTCTTGAAGACGAGTGCCATCCAGTGTGCTCCATGACGAGAACAAACTCAAAATCGACCTGCAAAGCGTTGACAAAGAAAGATGCGGACATTTCTGATAGTAGAGGGTTAGAATTTTGAGAAAATTCGTGAAATTTCACGAAAGATTTGCACAAGAAAGCAGTAAAGTGCTTGCAAATTTGCTAGAATACGTGAAAATTTGAAAGCGTAAATCAAAAAGTAAAGTTAAACGGTTTATGTACGAGCGGGGAGAGAGAATAGTTTTTCTGGACACGTGTCATCATCAAATTACGAGTCATTTGAAATTCTGGATAGATGGCTGTCCGATTTTAAAAGAATTTGAAAAGGTAAACCGATCTCTACCATTCAAGTTTATATACAAGCACAGAAACAAGTAATTCAAACACCATGATAACATCTCGCTATACATGCCCCAATCCCCAAGGTCCGCCTTAACCAGACGTTCCAATAGTACAGTCAGCTGAATTGCGAATCCCTCTTACCGACGACTAGGGTTGTGCACCATTGCGAACAACACTTGGAACAAAACCTACACCAATTCACTTTCAACCCAGCAGTGATGGCTACCATCAAATCAAACTTCTTGCTGGTCACCATGTCAAAAGATCCAGCCTTTGCACTAGCACCTTAGCCACAATATCGTGCAACAAACGAAACTCTATTTTCAACTCTTTCTTTTTTCTTGGTGCCCTGAACGGCACATCGAAACCAGAAAACTTTCCCGCATCTCCACCACAGTCTGACTTGGAATATCCTGAAAACTTGTCAACCCCTCAGTGGTTAGCCCAAACGCTTCAGCAAAAGTTTCCTTCATTAGCGCCAGCTTTCGATTGGCGACAAAACCGATGATTGTTCCCACAATGACTTTTGCATTAGCGAATAATTCAACGACAGCGCTCTCATACACTGAATTTGATGCTTCAAGAAACCCCTTAAGCCCTGTGTCCTCCAGGGTCTTGAACATGCGTGCCATCCAGTGTGCTCCATGACGAGCACAGACTCAAAATCGACCTGCAAAGCGTTGACAAAGAAAGATGCGGCCATTTTTTATAGTAGAGGGTTAGAAGTTTGAGAAAATGCGTGAAATTTCACGAAATATTTACACAAGAAAGCAGTAAAGTGCTTGCAGTTTTCTAGAATGCGCGAAAATTTGAAAGCGTTAATCAAAAAGTAATGTGAAAAGGTTTATGTACGAGCGGGGATAGATAAGGGTTTTTCTGGACACGTGTCATCATCATATTACTAGTCATTTGAAATTCTGGATAGATGACCATTCTAAATTTAAAGAATTTGAAAAGGTAAACTGATCTCTACCATTCAATTTTATATACAAGCACAGAAACAAGTAATTCAAACACCATGATAACATCTCGCTATACATGCCCCAATCCCCAAGGTCCGCCTTAACCAGACATTCCAACAGTACACTCAGCTGAACTGTAAATCCCTCTGACTGACGACTAGGGTTGTGCACCATTGCAAACAACACATGGAAAAAAACCTACGCCAATTCACTTTCAACCCAGAAAGTGATGGCTACCATAAAATCGAACTTCTCGCTGGTCATCATGTCAAACTATCCAGCCTTTGAACTAGCACCTTGGCCACTTAATCGTGCAACAAACGATTTTTCATCTCTTTCTTTTTGCTTGGTGCCACGAACGGCACTTCGAAACCAGAAAACTTCCCCTCATCTCCACCATAGTCTGACTTGGAATATCCTGAAAACTTGTCAACCCCTCAGTGGGTAGCCCAAACGCTTCAGCAAAAGTTTCCATCGTTAGAGCCAGTTTCCGATTGGCGACGAAACTTATGATTGTTCCCGCAACGACTTTCGCATTAGCATAGAATTCAACGACAGCTCTCTCATACACTGAACTTGATGTTGCCAGAAACCCCTTAAGCCCTGTGTCCTCCAGGGCTTGAAGATGCGTGCCATCCCAGTGTGCTCCATGACGAGCACAGACTCAAAATCAACCTGCAAAGCGTTGACAAAGAAAGATGCGGACATTTCTGATAGTAGAGGGTTAGAATTTTGAGAAAATTCGTGAAATTTCACGAAAGATTTGCACAAGAAAGCAGTAAAGTGCTTGCAAATTTGCTAGAATGCGCGAAAATTTGAAAGCGTAAATCAAAAAGTAAAGTGAAATAGTTTAAGTACGAGCGGGGAGAGAGAAGTGTTCTGGACACGTGTCATCATCATATTACGAGTCATTTGAAATTCTGGATAGATGACCATCCGATTTTAAAAGAATTTGAAAAGGTAAACCGATCTCTACCATTCAATTTTATATACAAGCACAGAAACACAAACACCATGATAACATCTCGCTATACATGCCCCAATCCCCAAGGTCCACCTTAACCAGAAGTTCCAACAGTACACTCAGCTGAACTGAAAATCCCTCTGACTGACGACCAGGGTTGTGCACCATTGCGAACAAAACTTGGAACAAAAACTACGCCAGTTCACTTTCAACCCAGCAAGTGATGGCTACCATCAAATCGAACTTCTCGCTGGTCACCATGTCAAACGATCCAGCCTTTGCACTTGCACCTTAGCCACAATATCGTGCAACAAACGAAACTCTATTTTCATCTCTTTCTTTTTTCTTGGTGCCCTGAACGGCACTTCGAAACAGAAAACTTTCCCGCATCTCCACCATAGTCTGACTTGGAATATCCCGAAAACTTGTCAACCCCTCAGTGGGTAGCCCAAACGCTTCAGCAAAAGTTTCCTTCGTTAGCGCCAGTTTCCGATTGGAGACGAAACTGATGATTGTTCCCGCAATGACTTTCACATTAGCGAAGAATTCAACGACAGCGCTCTCATACACTGAACTTGATGCTACCAAAAACCCCTTAAGCCCTGTGTCCTCCAGGGTCTTGAACATGAGTGCCATCCCAGTGTGCTCCATGACAAGCACAGACTCAAAATCGACCTGCAAAGCATTGACAAAGAAATATGCGGCCATTTCTGATAGTAGAGGGGTTATAAGTTTGAGAAAATTCGTGAAATTTCACGAAATATTTGCACAAAAAAGCAGTAAAGTGCTTGCAAATTTGCTAGAATGCGCGAAAATTTGAAAGCGTAAATCAAAAAGTAAAGTGCAACGATTTATGTACGAGCGGAGAGAGAGAAGGGTTTTTCTGGACACATGTCATCATCATATTACGAGTCATTTGAAATTCGGGATAGATGACCGTCCGATTTTAAAAGAATTTGAAAAGGTAAACCGACTCTACCATTCAATTTTATATACAAGCACAGAAACAAGTAATTCAAATAGCATGATAACATCTCGCTATACATGCCCCAATCTGGACCAGACCAGCACGGTGTTGACCAGCTCTGTAGCGCCCCAAAAAAAATCCTTAGGACCAAAAATTGTTTATCCTTTCTATTCCAAGGGCTGATTTGAGATTTCGAGCATTCATATTTCAGTTCAAATCTTATTTCTTTCTTTTTCTTTCAGCTTAGAGCAACGGCCCAGAAGGTTCTGGAAGGATTTCTCCCCAAGACCAACCCGAAATGGTCCAGATCTGATTTTCCCTTAAAAATAAAATTATTTCAATTGGAAGATCTGTTTTGTTAAATTGTTGTAGCACGATTCCAAATTAAAATAGTAGTATGGAGTTTTTAGCAAATATTTTGAAAAGGACATGAGTTGGCACGGCAACCATGCCTACTCAAGTGTTTTCACCTACTACCCAATCATGCACCCACGTATAAAATGGTTTACGTGAAATTCTAGATTCATTTTGATGTAAGAAAACTTTTAGTTCTCTCAAATATTTAAGAAGTTCTCAGAGGTGTGCTTGAGGATATTTCCGGCCGAGGCCATCTGCTCGTTGAGACCTTCTTTTCAGTCAAGTAAACCTGATTCTTGTTGCATCTGGAAAACATATATATTGCTTCGTTGTTTTCTGTGTATGCTTGCCTGTTCCGGTTCGAGTTTATGTTAAGTTTTGGATTCACTTCTTTGATGCTTTATTTTTGAGGAAACTCACCAATTAACTTTAGTAAACAGCGGGTTTTCAAAAGGACTGAGTTGTACAGATTCCAGTTGAGATAAGCCAAGAAATGATCCTCGTTGTTCTTATGAACTGTGACGTTGGTTCGATCGGGACTTTGTTTCGATTGGATAAGCGAAGCTAGTTTGTTTAGGTAATGTCTAAGTTGATGCACTATTTTCGTGTTTCTTAGCCAAGTCTATTTCCTACGCAAAAGAAGTATCATAGCCAAATCTGTTTGATGGGTTTCTCATAGCTGAATGACCTTCCAAATCTGAAAGTCTTGCCCTGAAGCTTTTATTACTGTTTCGCAATCAGATCTGCTTTCTCAGCCAAATCTATTTTCTACACGAAATCTGTTTACATAGAACCAGATCTGTTTCACCTATTCGCAAGCTATTTTCTCTAGTCAAAGCTGTTATTCACGCCTGTGATCTGTTATCACACCTGAGATCTGTTATATAGTCAAGGTCGTCCCTATGCGCATGAGATCTGTTTTCTTCAACCCAAATATGTTTGCACTCTCAAATCGTTTCTTTTCAGAGCTGGTCTTTACTATCATCAGCTCCTAGTCCATCTGTACACTCAGTAATGTTTTTAAAGATAAAATGAGTTCGATAGTAGTGAATCTACCAGTTTTCAGTGGTCGATCTTTGACCGACAATGAAGTAAAAGTTGTTTTAAAGTAAAGGAAGTGAAGTTTCAATTTTAAGGACTTATGACAGAGAGGATCCGGTCAATCAGGAAGGGACCAATATTACGGTATAACTGTAATCCCTTCATAGCATAAGGGACCAATATTATGAAACTACTGTAATCCCTTCACAGAGAGTTACTGGCTCAGTTAACATGCTTCATGCACAAGGACCACCAGATAGCCTCTAGACCATAAGTCACTCAGTGCAACTTCACAGAGAGTTACTGGCTCAGTTAACATGCTTCATGCACAAGGACCACCAGATAGCCTCTAGACCATAAGTCACTCAGTGCAAAGCAATTCAGATCTGATGTTCCGATTTGTTTTATCAGTAGCGAGATTTCAGATTCAGATGTCTTCCTTTAATTTATGTATTATGATACAGTTATGCCTGCATTTACGTGATCTTTGTTATCCTCAGTTTTACTTGTTGAGCCTAGGCTCACTAGTTTTCTCGATGCAGGTGAGGCAGCTCAAGGGCAGGCGGGTGGCGCAAGTTGAACCAGATCTGGGGGCTGCGTGTTTGTCAATGGCTAGCGTTTCTACGTAGACTTAGCTGTTGTTGTTTTTGATCTATTGTCAAACTGTATTAAGATCCATTACAACAATAGAGAATTCATATAGAGTTCCAGTAGTTGTAATATCTGATTTTTTTTTGTAATCAAAATCTGAAGTCTTATATTTCAAATCTGTTTCTACTGTTACTTTGGCGCCATCTGCTTTATTTCAGTTTTGTGTAAGGAAATACAGCTTACTCTATTCCGAATTGAGTTCTTCGTAATATCTGATTTTTTTTTGAATCAAAATCTGAAGTCTTATATTTCAAATCTGTTTCTACTGTTACTTTGGCGCCATCTGCTTTATTTCAGTTTTGTGTAAGGAAATACAGCTTACTCTATTCCGAATTGAGTTCTTCTATTTCCTTTGATTTTTATTTACTTCAATTCCGTTGATTCCCATGGGTTTGGGCGTCACAAGCTCGAAGACAAATAGCAGACCATTGGGTTAACTGTTTGAATTAAATTGTTCCCCTGAATGTACGCATGCAGAACATAGTCACGACATATCCAAGAGACCTAAGATGTTTCTAAAGTAAGAAAACTTAGCGTCCTGCAGAGGCTTGGTGAATATATCAGCTACTTGCTGATCCGTTGGCACATGCTCCACCCGAACTTCTTTTTTTAGCACATGGTCTCTAATGAAATGATGTCTATGTCTATGTGCTTGGTCCTGGAATGCAGTACATGGTTTTGAGTGATCGCGATGGCACTCGTGTTGTCACAAAACATGGGTGCTTTCTTTGCATCAATGCCATAGTCACGAAGTTGTTGTTGAATCCATAACATTTGAGCACAACAACTTCCAGCTGCGAGGTACTCTGCCTCATCTGTGGATGTGGAAATTGACGTCTCTTTCTTGCTGAACTACGAAATTAATCCGTCACCCAAAAATTGACATGTTCCACTTGTACTACGCCGATCAATCTTACAACCTGCGTAGTATGCATCACTATAACCAATTAAATTTAAGCTTGGGTCTTTGGGATACCAAAGACCCATGTTCTGCATGTCTTTCAGGTATTTAAAAATGAGTTTAAAAGCCATGTAGTGAGACTGCTTTGGATTAGCTTGAAACATGGCACACATATAGACCGAGAACATAATGTCTGTCCTGCTTGCAATGAGGTATAGATGCGAACCAATCATCCCACGGTACATGGTTACCTCAACGATAGTTCTAGCTTCATCTTTGTCTAGCTTGATCGAAGCACTCATTGGAGTAGTCATTGATGAACACTTTTCCATTCCAAACTTCTTAAGAAGCTCCTTCATATACTTAACCTGATTGATGGATATTCCATCCTCAAGTTGCTTTACTTGGAGACCTAGCAAAAATGTTAACTCCCCCATCATGCTTATCTCGAAATTATCCTTTGGTGTATACTCAAGTCTGGTCTTCTCTATCCACTGAGGATCACAAGCAGTAATTGGCCATAGCTGTATTAGCCTTCATAATCTTCATGGGTCCATCTGTTATGAGAAACCACATGTCATCATTATGAGCGGCTAGATGGGCTAGCATCCTGATCTTCCAATCATCGTACTCATCCTTAGAAAACATAGGAATTTTATTGTGAGAAGTATACATATTGAATAGAAGCAAAGAAGATCAAACTGTTCAATAAGTGAGATGACAAGGCTCTGATACCAATTGATAGGATCAATAGGATCGAAATAAGTAATAAAATGGGCCCAGGAGTTCATAAGGGGGGGTTGAATGAACTCCTTCGATTTTTCTATTTCAAATCCTTTTAAAAACATTTTACAAGCCTGTGCTTAACTCAAAGCTGAGTGACCAGCTTTAAGGCTCTCAGTTCAAATCTATTTTCTCGGTTAACAATAATGTGCGAAAATAAACCGAATAAACAGTGAATAATAAACAATAGCGATGCAAGTAATGTAAATAGATAGGGTCAAGAGTTTGTTTCGGAAAGTTCGGATATCAATATCCTACGTCTCCCCTTCTTCCTTTTCAGGAAGATTCCACTAAAAGGTTTGATGGTTACAGCTTCTGCAAACACCCAGTCACTTAATCCTCACTTGAAGTGAACTACTAGCAATCAAAATCTACGCAGACTCGTGTGTTGATTACAATAAAACGTATTTTAAAATTGCTTCAAAAAGCAAGTTCTTTACAGACTCTATTTTTAATATCTCAACGAACACAACACACACAGAGTTGTAACACTTCTGGTTTTTTATACAATAAGAGTATTTTTCTAATATAAACCAGAAAGAAATCTCGAAGGTATTTCTGCTTAAGACTTCAAGGATAGTTCTTTGAGATTTTTGAGAACTGGGATTGATTTTGAAAAATAAGCGCAAGGAAAACAAAGACCCAGAGAGACAGTAGTTGTAAATCGACAGAGAGCTTTCTCGCTTGAATTTCTTCAGCTATTTATACTCATCCATCTTCAACGGTCATTTAATAAACCAGTAAACACAAGCCATTTTTGAATATCTTTATCGTACTGAGCATTTATTGCGCCATTAATGCTGCAATAAGGTTGGAATGTTTGTTGTCAGAGCTTAGTATACTTTATACCAGAAATGGAAAAACATCGACTGAACCAACTCTGTGTTATGTACGATATACTCCAAATAGCTCTGATCTTGAACAATTTTAATCCACTTTGTCTTACAGACTTTATATGCTTTAATCTCGATCGTTGAATCATCTGGAACACATAGCTATTAAGATCTGAAGCTGTGATCTGAAATCTATTCGGCTCTGAGCTAAAATCTGCTCTAAGTTGTTTCGAATTTAAAAGCTTCACGATCTTTCTCCTTTACGAATTTCTCCCTTCTTGCTCTCTTTATCTGTTGCTTCGTCTGAACTGAAATCTTTCTACGAATAGCATGCTGAGATCTGAACTGAAATACCTCTCTGTTCTGTAGCTTAGATGTTAGAGTAGATGCCCAACTAGCCAACTTGTGGCGTGTGGGTTTATAGACTCTTGTATATGACAATCTTTATATATATGATATTCGCATTTATTTATGGCATTCTTTACTTTCATTGTGTTGTATGATGATTAACAATTGCGTTGAGTAAAGACCTAGAATGCACTATAGTGTATGTTAGATGTGATAGTGGGTATGACGGCTATCATGAAACACATCTAATAGTCACTGTGTATTCTGAATTAGTTCCTAGTCGATTGGGCCGTCAAAATGAGGATAAGTCTGCCCGAGCTTGAGACTACGATGCGAAATACCATGTTTCATTGGTAGGGAACATTGTGATGTTCTGAGCATGCAGATAGATAGTGACCTGGTGATCTATCGAACTACCCTCGTTCGGACTTTCCAAGTGATTACCATTTGTCGAGTGGATAAGTCCGAGGTCTTGGTTGTACTGATTAGTCCTCACAACTCGAAACGACATTGAGGCTCTACATGATAGGCGCCTCACTTTGACCCGTTTTCCGACTCACTTGGGGTCGTTAGGTGGCGGGATTGGGTGAGGCCCCGATGCGTATAGGAGTCGATGCATCGTTGTCGAGGATTCACCGCTCGCAGACATGCGTGGATATCCTATGTTATCTGAGGAGACGATAGTGTATAAATCTCTGGCCAGAGTACTAGAAGTGTTTTAGGTAAATGGGTTTACCTAGTTACACTCACGATGTCACTATTCGATCTCCAAGATGTATGCATAGCTATCGGATCTTTAGCGACTCTCGATTTACCAATGTTCGTTGATCTGATCGGGATATATGGATTGAAAGGACCGTACTGTACGCTAAACACGACCAACTGGTTCTTGCAGGAACTATCAGTGATACCTAGGGGATCATGGGGCGATGTTTCTAGACGCTCTTACCATGATCCGATGGGCAAGTCCGGAATTGTGATTCCGGAGCCACAATGGTTGTGGGCCCACGGATAGCTGTATCCCTGAACCATTGAGGGTCACACAAGTATTGGATTCGAGATTCCCGCACGGATACTGAGCTCAATGTGTTGAGAACTTGAGGAGTATTTTTGGGAGTGCGACTTCCTAAAAGTCAACAGGGGTCAAATCGTGATTTCCCGCTGTTGAGGGGCAAAACGGTCATTTTGCACTGGGGTTCTGAAAAATGGTTTTTCAGATCATAGTATTCAATTTTGGAAAATTAGTCGATCGGTCCGATCTGATCGGCGATCGGAGTTATGATGAAGTCACGGTGATGGGGATGAACCGGATGTTCATCCGTTGGACCCGGGCCCGTTGGGCCGGTCCAAGTCTATCACTAATCTACTTAAGGTAGACTAGGGCTTCATAACTTATTATTACAACTAGATTACACAACCCTAACCCTAGAGCTCACATACGGCCGCCTCCCTCCTCTCCTCAAAAGCCGCCGCCGCCGCCTTGCGCCGCCGGAATTTGTTCCGGCCAACTTGACGACGAGAATCCATCCGTGCTGATCTCGTCAGGCCTTCTAGTGCAGGCTGACGAAGGAGTCTCCCTTCTGGTCGTGGACCTGATTGACGTAATCTACCGCCGCCTACCGTGAAGTGCCGATTTCCTCGTGATACTGGTCGGAGCCAGGCGCCTAGACGCCAGCAAGGTAATCAACGAAAACACCCTATGAATGGTTCGTATTGTGTTTGAATTTTATTGTATTGATCGTCTCCCGGGAAATTTTGTTTTCCGCTGCGCCCCGAGAGGCGGGATCCGGATCCTACACCGTTTTTCCCCAACATTAGAAACATCTGGTCTGACCTAATCTCAAAATAATAAACCTCTGAGCCAAATAGATTCTGTACTAAACTGAGTCTCTGAAGTGAATAGTTCTGATCTGATATAACGAAAACACCCTATGAATGGTTCGTATTGTGTTTGAATTTTATTGTATTGATCGTCTCCCGGGAAATTTTGTTTTCCGCTGCGCCCCGAGAGGCGGGATCCGGATCCTACACCGTTTTTCCCCAACATTAGAAACATCTGGTCTGACCTAATCTCAAAATAATAAACCTCTGAGCCAAATAGATTCTGTACTAAACTGAGTCTCTGAAGTGAATAGTTCTGATCTGATATGTTTACAAAACCTTTGTACTGAACTACTACGTAAACCTATGAACGAATCTCTCGGATCTGAATTGTAAGATACGCCTAGTCCAAATCTGAATGGATCTGAGTCCCCGATAACTCTTAGTCAAAATCTGAAAGAACTCGATTACTCCAAACCTGATAGCTTAATGTTCAGTCCTTTGTCTTGTTTATGTTATCACCAAAACTTATAAATTTTATCTTAACAGATACCTGCATCGGATTTAACATCAAAGGCTCTTAAATATTTTTTACCATTAATATGATAAAACATCTGCATCCAAACACACTGAAATAAGATATGTCAGGTTTCTTGCCATTCCAGATCACATATGGAGTACATCGTGTTGGTTATTTATCATTGATCTGTTCTGAGTATAGCAAGCGGTGTTGACTGCTTCTGCCCAAAATTTGTTTGAGATACCAGAATCAGCAATCATAGTTGTGGCAGCTTATTTTAAAGTGCGATTTCTACGCTCAGAAAACCCAATTTGCTGAGGTGTTCTAGCTGCACTCAACTCATGTTTGATTCCAATGTCATCCAGATAGGATGAGATTTTAATGTTCAAAAATTATGTTCCTCTGTCACTCATAATCTGGTTGACATTACAAGATTGCTCATTTTGTAAACGTTCAAGAGTTTGATCAGCTGGTCAGCAGTTTGATCTTTGGATTTCAAAAACAACACCCAAGTAAATTTTGAAATATCATCAACCACGACAAGGGTGTACTTCATTCCCCCTAAGCTGGTTACGGGTATTGGACCAAAAATATACATGTGTAAAAGATCCAGCTTTCGTGAGGTCTTATCACTGCCTCTAGTTTTGAAATTTGATTTTAAATGTTTACCAAATTGACAGGCAGAGCAAATCTTGTCCTTTGAAAATTTTAAGAAGTAGGTGAGGAACACCATGCCTACTCGAGTGTTTTTCCCCTGTTACAAGTCAGACTCCCATGCCTATGGTACGTGTGGACTATAAGTTCATCATTTTGCAAGAAAACCTTCATTTTTCATCAAATAAACCATAGTAAACTCGCTGCGGTGCTTGAGGAGACTTGCTGCTAAGACCTGCTGTGTTTCGTGTTTCTCCTGTGTTAGGACAAGTAAATCTGATTCTGGCTACGCCATGAAAGCTTATGCATTGTTGTCTTTCAGCTTTGTGATTGCTTGCCTGAGTTATGTTCAAATTCATCCGTTGTTCATGTTTCTGCTGATTTGAAAATGTATGTTTAATGTTCGGGTTCACAGTGGGTTTATGATTGAAACTCAAAATGTATTTTATGAAGTTGTTGATGTTGGTTTTTAAACCACTGGGCATTCCAGTTTCAGTTCATCGTGAAATTTCGAAGTTCTTACTTCTGGTGAATGGTAACATTGGAATTTGACGCTATGTAATCGGAGTTGCTAATTGACTCAGAAGTTAAGTCTGGTTTGATAGGCAACAGCTGATAGTGTAGCGGTCGTTTGATGTTGCAACACCAAGTTCTTATTCAGATTTCATTTCCTATGTCAGCAATTGAATTTCATATTTAAATTCAGCAGTTATATTCCAGTTGTTGCATTTTTTTGTAACCAGCTGTTGTATTTGTTTGTAACCAGCTGTTGCATTTGTTTGTAACCAGTTGTTGTATTTGTTTGTAACTAGCTGTTGCATTTGTTTGTAACCAGCTGTTGTATTTGTTCGTAACCAGATATTGCGTTAGTTGTATTCATTTGTTCACTGTTCATATTATATTTCCTTAGCGTCAGCTGTTCACTGTTCATATGATATTTCCTGTTAGCGAAAGCGTTTCCAGAGTCGCAGCTGTTTTACCTTGCTTCATTAACAGCTGAGTTGACCAAACCCAATTCGTTGACATCTGATTTATTCCAGCAGCTGAGTTCCCTATAGGCATCTGCTGTTGTTCAACTGTTATTCCGTTGACAGCTGAGTTGACCAACCCAATTTCATTGACATCTATTTACGCCAACGGTACTTTCAATTAGTATACATCTGAAATTCCCGATAGCAACATCTGAAATACTTCATCCAGTTGCGTTGACATCTGAGTTGACAGCAACATCTAACAATTTTTATTAGCGACATCTGAAATTTGATACCGATAGCACCCCGAGTCACATCTGTTTACAACGTCTGAAATTTATCTCGTAACCCTACGCTGTTTCTTTCAACATCTGTTTTCCCAAGTCACAGCTGGATGCTCAGTGCAAATGTTATTTAATAGAAATTGAGTTTTAAAAATGAAGTGAACTCCGATGTCAAGATCTTATTTCACCCAGATGTTGTTTAAAGGAATAAAATGTTCATATTTTATGATTTATGACAAAGATAACAGGCGATCCATATGGGAAGGTTGAGCAGCAGTCGAGAGTGTCGGTTGCCCCTTCATATTGGGCGTGTTTCACCATATAGAACTGATATCTGTAGTCATTTCATCAAGTGCAACGGGACCTAAGGAGAGATTCTGAGCCATAATTCAAAAAGAAAGGAAATTTTGGGATCTGATTTATTCCCAAAATTGAATTACGAAGAGTGTTTAAATGTCTTCCTTTAAAACTATGTTACTGTATGTATTGCGCCTGCCTGCATGTCGTGTTCTTGTTACTCTCAGTTTTGCTTGCTGAGCCCCTAGGCTCACTAGCTTTCTTGGTGCAGGTGAGTCGGTTCAGGGGCAGACGGGAGGAGGAGTCTGAATCAGCTGTGGTGTGTGGGTGTTTATCAATGGCCGGCGATTCCGCGATGTTCATTTTGTTGCTGTTGTTTTTGATCTTTTGTTAAATTGTATTAATATCCAATACAACAATGATGAATTCAAATAGAGTTCCAGTAGTTGTAATTCGCAATCGCATTTTGTATTTTGAATATTGATATGGAAATCTGTTGCTTTATTCCTTGGCGCCAATAGTTATTCTTTGATTTTTTTTAGCAAGGCAATACAAATTGCTGTTATTCCTTTTAGCAAGGCAATCATATCTAAGGTTGTGACGTAATGATAAAATGGCGCTCGTTTTTACTTTTTATCCCTTGTGATTAAAATTCAAGAAGTCTTTTCAAAATTAATCACGCCATCGGATGATTGACATGTGAGTTGTCATCATGCGAAATGTCACATCAACACTGTAAACGCGTACCGTTTCATATTATTTCTCTTTTATACGGCATTTCGATTTACTCTCACATTTACCTTGCGAAATATTGCTATCGAACTCTCTTGCTTTCAGTGCTTTCTCTTTTAAGATTACCTATCCTTCGGTGTTTTCTTCTTTCAATCAACTACCGCAATGGCATTCTCACTTATCAACAACGCAAGCCAAATCTATTTCGACTCAGTGTACGGTATGGACAATGAGGGAATGGTGCCGATGTTTAAGGCCCTTGAGTCATCTGGACTCCGTGGGTTCCTAGGATGCTCTTCTACCATTTTTGAAGCTGCGTTCGTGGAGTTCTTTCAGAATGCTGCAGTAAGGGACGGAAAGGTTGTCAGTACCGTTCAGGTCAAGGCCGTTGAGTTTTCTGAGGAGGTATTTGCTAGAACGTTTGAGTTGCCGACGGAGGGATTGACAGAGATGAGTGATGTACCAAAGGATTTGGTGTTTGATGCAAGAAGTGCATTCTCTGTGGGTGGTGAACAGCTGAAGACATCTTGCAAGAATAGGAAAATGAAGTATGAATTTCGATTGTTGAATGATATTTTGGCTAAGACCGTGACTGTAAAAGTTGATTCCTTTGATGATGTGACCCATGAGAGGGTTTTTAATGATATCTGCTATTCATGGTGGTGTGAAGGTGAACTGGGGCAGATTGTTGTTTAATATTTTTATGGATATGGTTACCCCTGCCTCGAAGCTAGCCCGTGGGTTTGACGTGCAAATCTGTATTTTCTTGAAGGGGGCACCGGACCTGGAACTGGGGGAATCAAAGGAATTTCCACCCTCAAGATACTGACTGCCAAAACTTTTGGCACATATGTTGCCAAAAACAAGAATATTACTGTTGAGGAGGTGGTGGATGAGCCAGTGGTGAAGAAGGCTGCACCAAAGAAGAGACCAGCTGCTACCGCTGATGAGCCCATATTGAAAAAGAAGAGGACAACTGTTGGGAAAGCTGCTCCCGCAGATAAGGGCTTGGGATGGTCCCAGTGGTTCAAAATCCGGAACCCATATCTGTGGTCCATGCTGCAACTCCTCGCGCAAAACGACGATGCGCACCAAAGAGGAAACTGATGTTGTAATAAGGTTCTGATGATGAAATTGTTGATAATATCATTCACCAGGTGATTGCGGAGAATGCTGAGATTGAAACAGGGGAACCAGATTTGGAGGAACAAGTGGTGACGGAGACTACTGAGACTAGCTGTTGAGACGGAGAGCAGGATAGATGTTTCATCTATCACTAAGTATGATGAAGAACCTGTGGTTGGGACAGAAGAGGAGAAGGAGGCTGAGAAAGAGAAGGAAATAGAGCATGTGGCTGCTGAGGGAATGAGTCTGGAGAAGACTACTGACTCTGAGGACACAGAACCCTTGAGAAAGGTTCTGGCGCATACTGAGAAATCTAAGTCTGATGAAGAGTCAATGCCGATCGATGATCTTTTGGTGATGATCCTTGCATATATGATGTTGCCCTCTGTGACTGTTGAAGAGCCAACAAAAATCAAATTCGGACTGGGTATTGAGATCCCAGGAGTCAATGACGGAGACTGGTACAAGGCTAGTCTTCCTCAGATTGCTGTTACCGATAAGGGGAAGGTGCCCCATGTCGAGAAGGATGAAATAAAAGGGCATCCGGTCCGAGAAATGTTTTCTTTGATCTGTGCTGATATAGAGTTTCTTGTACAGTTGCGGGAAAAAGTTATCGACGAGATTGTTTCATTCTTTTCTTCATTCAGTTTACGCCGTTTGGCAGTTTTAGGGCCACTTTCAGATATAGCTGCTAAAGAGGAGCAGATTTTGGCATGGGCTGAGACTGATTCGCTACAGACAGCTGTGAGTAGGCATTTGTACATAATTTCTATGTATAGAGAAATGCTGTTGCGGAAATTTTTGGAGGCAAGGAATAAAAATTTTGAGTCTGGCACGCCCACAACTGCAATTGACCTTCAAATTTTGGATATGCTCAGATGCTCACCGAGCTGCATTGGAAATATTGTTGGAGCAGATGAGGGAGCATAAACTGGAGTGGACGCGCCCGATTGATTCAAAGTTGTTCGAAGGAGACCATATAGATCGCGGTGCAGTTATTGTTCGATCTAACAGAAACATAAGGTCTATTTGCTGGATTCGGTTTTTAGTTTTGATTGACGGCTCGTGGACGGGAATGGAAGGACCAGATATGTGGGTATGCAGGCGCAGGGCACACACTTCTCACAAGTGGGAGCTGTTGCCTAAAACGACATACATGAATACTCTTGCCCCAATCTATACATTCTTTGAGCCAGTTCAAGTGGTGCACTCTTTGCCTATCGTCAAGACTTGGGGTTGGGCCAGAGTGTGTACAGATATCATACAGTTCCATCTTTCTGGTCATCTGGAACCAGTTGGGACGCATAATTTTTGTACAGATATAGTTCCAGTCGGACCCATTTTGGATAAGAGTGGGGTTCCGAAAAGAGCTGTAAATAACGTTCAGTATGATATACGTATAGTAGATTCTATTAGTATACCATCTTCCGACGCTGTGGCTGCAGAACCAGTTGTATATATAGAAACAGATGCTACAGCATTTCAGCGCCTTCCAGATGTGGCTTCAGGTTCTTCCAGTTCTACTTCTGCAAGTGATTCTCCTATGCGCTTTACTGGCGATGACACTCCTCTGGGTGATGCGACAACTGCTATCACTCTTTCTACAGATCTTACAGCAGAGTTTGCACAGCTCCCGAACTGAACAAAATTCAACAAAATAACCAACACTGGACAGATCACGCTACGCACAAGACAACCAGTAATCTCTAACACGCAACAAGAGGCTACTAACCTAGAGTTCAAGATAACTGGGAAGACAACAACAAGCAAACTAGCTACTGGATTTAATGCAAGATCTACTCAAACAGATGAGGCCACTCACGTTGCATTTTCTCCTCTAACTCCCACGTAGCTTCTTCTCTATCATGATTGCTCGACTGGACCATTACCAAGGGAATGGTCTTGTTCCTGAGCTGTTTCTCCTTCCTGTCCAAAATCTGCAAAGGATATTCAACATAGCTCAAAGTTCTATCCAGCTCCACCTCGTCAGTTCGCAACACATGAGAAGGATCTAGCTCATACTTTCTCAACATAGACACATGAAACAAATCATACATGAGGACAGATCTGGTGGCAACAACACACGATAAGCTAAAGGACCGATCCTCTCCACAATCCCATAAGGTCCAATATAACGAGGAGCTAACTTACCCTTGAGACCAAATCTCGTAACGCTTCTAAAAGGAGAAACTTTCAAGAACACCAGATCTCCAACCTGAAATTCTAAAGGCCTACGCCTGCGGTTCGCATAACTGGCTTGGCGATCTTGTGCAGCTTTCATACGCTGTCGAATCAGATCTACTTGATCTCTCATATGCTGCATAAATTCTGGAGAAGAAGCCGCTTCTCCCCCACTTCTTCCCAACAAATTGGCGATCTGCACTTCCTACCATATGACACTTCGAATGGTGCCATTCCAATTGTTACTCGGTAGTTGTTATTATACGAAAACTCAACCAAAGACAACGAATCTTGCCAGCTACCACTGAAATCCCTAACAACAGCTCTCAACATATCCTCCAAAGTCTGGATAGTCCTCTCAGATTGACCATCGGTTTGGGGATGTTAAGCCGTACTCATAGCCAATCTGGTGCCCAAAGCTGTTTTCAAACTCTTCCAAAATCTGGAAGTAAACCTCGGATCTCGATTTGAAACAATGGATACAGACAGTCCATGCAATCGTACAACGAAATCTATGTACAGTTTTGCCATTTTCCTCAAAGAATACGTCATATTGTAGGGAATGAAGTGAGCTGACTTCGAAAGTTTGTCTATCACAACCCAGATAGCATCACATCCTTGACTGGAACAAGGAAAATGTGTAACAAAATCCATTGGTACATGCTCCCAATTCCATTGGGGCACCTCTAAACTTTTCAATAGACCATCAGGTCTCATCCTTTCTGCCTTAACTTACTGGCAATTCAGACAACGAGCAACAAAAACCAGCAACATCGCTCTTCAAACCTGCCCACCAATAGTGTGGTTTCAAGGCATGGTACATCTTCCTTGCACCAGGATGGACACTATGTCTACTACAGTGTGCTTCCCTCAAGATCTCCTCCTTCAAATCTATCAGATTTTGCACTACCAACCTGCCACGAAATCTCAAACAACCATCAGATGAGACATAATAATCTTCTAACTGTCCAGCTCTAGCCTTCAACTTCAGCTCATGGATATGGATCTGTTCTCTGAGCTTCTCTAATACTCGAAACAATTTGTGGCTCAACTTGAAAAAATGACACCACAACATAATCATCACCTGGGTAGAAACGCCAACCAGTAGTGCTTAGATGCTCATGAACTTTCGAAATCTGCAAAGAAGCAAGCATAGATAGTTGAGCTTTTCTGCTCAATGCATCAGCAACTACATTCACTTTCCCAGGCTGATACTGAATCTCGCAATCAAAATCCTTAAGCAGCTCCATCCATCTACATTGTCGCATATTCAAATCTGACAGGTAGAAAAGATATTGAAGACTCGTGGTCGGTATACACCACAAACTGTTCCCCATAGAGATAATGGCGCCAAATATTCAAAGCAAAGACCACTGCTGTCAATTCCAAATCATGAACTGGGTATCGAGTCTCATGAGGTTTCAACTGAAGGGATGCATACGCAATGACTCGACCATGCTGCAGCTACACGCAACCCAGTCCATTAAGCGAAGCATCGGAACATACCACAAAACCACCGGAACCTGAAGGCAAAGCCAACACATGTGCTGAAGTTAGCTTCTCTTTGAGCAATTGAAAACTGTTCTTGCATTCCTCTGTCCAAATAAATCGCTTGTCCTTCTGGGTCAACTGCGTCATAGGCTTAGCTACACTTGAGAATCCCTCAATGAAGCAGCGATAATAGCTAGTCAATCCCAAGAAGTTACGAATCTCTAAAACATTCTTGGGACATTCCCAGTTCACAACACCTTACTGGGATCAACAGAAAAACCATCGGTCGAAATGACATGACCCGAAAACACTACTCTGTCCAACCAAAACTCGCACTTAGAAAACTTGGCATACAGCTGCGAGTCTCGAAGGGTTTGTAGAACCAACCTCAAATGCTCTTTGTTCTGCATTGGAGTCTTCGAATACACCAAAATATCATCGAAAAACACAATCACAAACTGATGAATTCTCGAAAGACTCGATTCATCAAATCCATGAAAACTGCAGGGGCATTCGTCAAACCAAAAGGCATAACCAAAAACTCATAATGCCCATACCTCATACGGAACACAGTTTTCGCAAGATCATCCTCTCGAATACGCAACTGATGATACCCCGAACGTAGATCAATCTTGGAAAACACAACTGAACCCTAAAGCTGATCAAACAAATCATCGATCCTTGGTAAAGGGTACTTATTCTTCACTGTCACCTTATTCAGTTGCCGAAAGTCAATGCACATCCTCATCGATCCATCCTTCTTCTTCACAAACAAGATAGGAGCTCCCTACGGTGACATGCTCGATAAGATAAACCCTTCTCCAACAAGTCGCTAAGTTGTACCTTTAACTCCCTCAACTCGGCTGGTGCTAAACGATATGGAGTTTGCGAGATAGGAGCCGTACCAGGTACCAACACAATGCTAAAGTCAATCTCCCTCCTCGGAGGAAAACCAGGAATCTCCTCCGGAAACACGTCTGGGAAATCACGAACAACGGGATGTCACCTATCCCCACACATGACGAAAAGGTGCGTCTAAAGCATAGATCATAAATCCAAAACTCTCCAACGACATAAGGCTAAAAATCTCCATACCAGAGATCAACGGAATCTTCGATCGGGAATCGTGGCCGTAGAAGTTCCACTTCTCGCCAGACTGGGGCCAAAAACGCACAACGCCATGAAAACAGTCCACGGTGGCCCTAAAGCTAGACAACACGTCCATTCCCACAATGCAATCAAAATCCCACATCACTACCCGAATCAGGTTGGCTACCAACACATTCTCACAAAACCAACAAAATCTCTTGGGAGAACAGGCTTGCGCCGCCAGGAGTCGCAACAGAAATAACATCACATAAAGAAGTGGTATGCAAACCATGCTCAACAACAAATGCATCAGCTATAAACGAATGTGATGCTCCAGTATCAAACAATACATGTTCAGGAAAATAAAAAACAGTACAAGTACCTGCAATCACTCCTCCTGGCGTGCCCTCCGCTTGCTCCCGTGTCATGGCATTAACCTGGGCATGCTGAGGTCCTGAGAACTGGGGTTGGAAAGACTGTCCAAAATGCGAAGGACCAGGCAGCTAAAATGCCCTATGCTGAGCTTCCCCCACCCTCTGCTGCTGAACAGGGAAAGGACGACCTCGAGATGACCCACCAGCACGACCCTATGGTGGGGCAGCGGTGTGCTGAGATCCAGCCAATGGATACACTCTCGCAAAATGTCCATATTGCCCACAAATTTTGCAAGCACCCTGAACCCCTGTACACTGCGTCGAAGGGTGTCTGCCTCCACATTGGCCACAAGGTAGCCCTAGGACTACTATTACTGCTCGAACTGTCCGAGCCGGAAGAACTAGAACCCTGCTTCTTCTTGAACTGATGACCACGAGGCCTAAACTTGTGGCGCCCAGACTGTTGCGGTGACTGCTGGGGATGCTGCTGGGATGACTAGGGAAAATGGGGAGTTTGCACCCCTGGAACACTGGGACGTGAGCTTTGTGCAGCTTGGGGCTGAACCCGAGACCTACGGTTCCGTAATCCTTCCTCGATGTCCATTGCCTTGTCCATCATGTCCGCATAACTGGTAGGTGAACTCGCCAACACCAAAGAATACAGATCCTCGTTTAGCTCTTCCAAGAACTGGTTCGTCTTCGCCCTCTCACGGCCAGACACATGAGGAACGTAGGCAAGAAGAGAAGAAAACCTTGGAGCATACTCACCCGCCGACATGGTTCTCTGCACCAATTTATCAAACTCTCGCTCCCGAGCATTCCCATAAGACTTCGGAACATACTCCTAACGGAACGCAGTACAAAAACTATCCCAAGTAATCCCCATACCAGTCTCCTCGAGCGTACGTGAAGCACCTCTCCACCATCATCTGCATTCTTCCTCGGCTGGAAGGTCGCCAAACTCAGTCTGCGCTCATCATCATAGCGCACTCTATCAAACAGTCCGATAATATGCTGCAGCCAGGACTCAGCATCGGAACTACTATCGTCACCATCGAATATCCGCTGAAACCCCGCTATGATCAGTTCCATCTCATCCACATGAGCTGCCAACACATCAACCTCGTCGTAAACCTGCCTAGCACGCCTACGAACAGGCATACTATGCTGAATCTCCTCATTCTGACCCTCAGATTCTGTTAGAAAAATCTGTCTGGTAGCTCTACCCCTACGTCTAGGCGGCATATAGGCAAATACTAATACAGTAAGATCACACAACAAATATATCACATAGTCACGCACATGCAACAAGCAACAAAGTGCCGAGACTCAAGTGTGATTAAATGAATTCGAGCTTATCCCAGTTTAAGCTCTGATACCAAAAATTTCAGGCCCGGTGTACAATACAGAGATTAACCACGCAATAAACAATACGGAAGCATTTAAAAGTGGCTAAGATTTTTCGCTTTGGCCTGACTTATAAAACATAATTTAAAAATACATCGATACTCAAAATACTGGTTTTACAACAACCAAAAACCAACAACAGCAGATAAAATAACAAATACAAGCATCGAGTGACTCCCAGACATAAGTCTCAAATTAGCAATAGAACATCACATCCTTGGGGCATTCCCCGACGATGACTCTACTGCCTAATATATATACAATATATATAACTGGGACACTCTATCCACCTCCCGGAGCACCACCAGCTGGGCCCGAGTGACTCCCAGACATAAGTCTCAAATTAGCAATAGAACATCACATCCTTGGGGCATTCCCCGACGATGACTCTACTGCCTAATATATATACAATATATATAACTGGGACACTCTATCCACCTCCCGGAGCACCACCAGCTGGGCCATCTCCACGACCAGCTGAGAAACCTGGATTACCTGAACAACACACAGGCAAACAAAACAATCCAACCCTAGAGGGACAGGGGTCAAACCCCAGTACAGAGAGCAACATAAAATAGCAAATAGATAGAGCATGTTATAAATGCGATGCGATGCATGAGAACAGGGAGATCAAAGTATCCAAGGACGACATACAGCTGGACACCAGAAATAAGAGTGGTCACTGGATGTGTGAGAGAATGGGAGTTACCTAGGCGCTCTATCACACATGGTTCAACCACAAACAGAACAAAACAGGGATGTCCGCAGCTCATGTGAGAGAATGGGAGCTACCCAGGCACTCAACCACACGAAGTACCAGCACTAGCTAGAACAGAAAGGTCACAACGCATGTGAGAGAATGGGAGCTACCCAGGTGCTCAATCACACGCACCCTGTCAACAAGGATAGCTCAACAGCAACAACGAAAGTTCATAAATCTCACAACAGATTTCTCACATAGGATCGCAAGGAACGGAGCGTAATGTGTGTATGCGTAATAACAGCTTGCAAGATAACATAAGTAAAACAGATGCAAGAAACAGCCCAGGAATAACAGCATACACACTGCTCAACATATCACCACACGCCCATTTATACACAAGTCCATCTCAAAGCTGTAAGTATAAGCTCACATCCGTACCTTCAGTTTTTGAGCTACAATTACCACAACAAGAGTCCCGAGCACTCAGATCTGAAACCTGCTAAGCCAACCACAACAACAATACTCAGGGACAGTAGCACAGAACTACGAACTGGGAGCTACGAGCTCCACCAGCTCTATCCTACCCTTCTAGCACAACAGATAGCTCTAAGCGAAGCATAAGGGAGGCTCTAGCTCTTACTCAAAAGCACTACCTGAACGAAAAAGCAAATCTGTTCAAGCACGAACCAACGACGCACTTCTGCTCCTTTGCGTTCACTCCTCGAAATAACCCACGTCTTCGAAAGAGGTATAGAAAGAAGCGCCTTGGCAAGAGGAATCCAACGCTACCACTCTTGCTCCAATCGGAGTTTTCTACCGCCGGCAACCGAAGGAAATGGACTACGGTGAACAGTAGCTAGGGTATCGCGACAGAGTAAGCTTACAGGAAGAAATATCTTCTTTGTGTCGAGAAAATAATGGCGAGACCGCAGTCAAAGTCCTCTATAAATATACAACTTAAGTCTCCCAAATCTGTGAACAGTAGCCACTGACAACACAGGCTCAAAGTTGGTACCAACTCAGATCTGAGTACTCCCCCAGATCTGAACCCTACGCCAAAATAGATTTGGGATTCCCTCAAACGACGTCGCACAGAAGTCCACTCCCAACTGGTACACGTCATCCGCTAGCACCAAATCTGCTATCGCTAGACGATGTCACATCGCAATCCAGATCTGGATAACCAGATCTCACATAAGTACTAACCAGCGTTCACTGATACCCGAAATGACGTCGCACTGCCTTCCGGTCTAGACAACCCGGAACCGGTCTACACCAAATTACAAACCAAGCCGGTCCGCACAATACTAGCAACTTATGCACCTCAAATCTGGTTTCTCCCGAACGACGTCGCTACGCTACCTGCGTAGCATAATCAACTAACCACCCAGAATGGCTTGCGACCATGAGATTTGACCACCAGCCTTGATTACCATCAACCCGCGCCAAAGCCGAAGTCACCAACCAACACTTCTAGACTCCCCAAATCTGACTACTACCTCACATAACTCTCCAATTGTCCAGAGTTGTTACCAAACACACGCATACAGACCCGATACGCTCACCAAGCACACCAGCTCAAAGTTGATCTATCCCAGATCTGTTTATGCCAGATCTGGTCAATACCAAACCTGATTAATTAGCTTAATTAATCCACAAATCTTTCGCGTCTCACAAGTTGACCACAAAGGGGTCGAACGCAGCAGGGAGGGAGAGGAGAATCAGATCCACAGACAGCTCATGTGGAAGCGTGATATCAAGGCCCACTAGCTTCTCAATGAGCCCAATCATACGAACCCCATGCTCGCGCACAGAAGTCCCTCGCGCATGTGACTCATCATGAGCTCCTTGACAGTAGTGAACCTCTCAAACCGAGAGTTCTCCCCATACAACTCTTTGAGATGAAGGTGTATGCCAGCAGCATACCCCGTCTTCTCAAACCGCCGCTGCAATTTGTTCGACATAGATGCTATCATATAGCATCGTGTCATAAGCTCATCATCCCACCTTTTTTCCAATTTTTCCAGCTCCTGGGGACTGACATTGGTAGGGGCTTCCTTCGGAGGGCTCTTCTCTAGCGTGTATAGAAGTTTCAGACAGCTCATGTGGAAGCGTGATATCAAGGCCCACTAGCTTCTCAATGAGCCCAATCATACGAACCCCATGCTCGCGCACAGAAGTCCCTCGCGCATGTGACTCATCATGAGCTCCTTGATAGTAGTGAACCTCTCAAACCGAGAGTTCTCCCCATACAACTCTTTGAGATGAAGGTGTATGCCAGCAGCATACTCCGTCTTCTCAAACCGCCGCTGCAATTTGTTCGACATAGATGCTATCATATAGCATCGTGTCATAAGCTCATCATCCCACCTTCTTTCCAATTTTTCCAGCTCCTGGGGACTGACATTGGCAGGGGCTTCCTTCGGAGGGCTCTTCTCTAGCGTGTATAGAAGTTTCTCCGAAGGCAAGACAATCTTGATATTTCGAAGCCAATCTTGGTAGTATAAGCCAGTGAACTTGTTGCCAATCTTGGTAGTGTAAGCCAGTGAGTCCAATCAAGGAATCACGATCCCCAATAATATCAGCCAACCATGATCCTCAAAAGATAGAGCCCAATTGCAACAGCTGCAACTTCCATGATTTACCTCACATCCAGTAAAGGCCCAATAATATGACGCCGATTACTATCACGTGCCAAGATGATCCATCAATGTTGAGTTGTAATGGACGGTCGCCATAACGTTCCCAATAATATGAACCAACGTCATGGGAGTTCCATCCAACTCACAGCAAGTGTCAATGACGTGTACAACTTTCAGGCACATAGAACCCCCCCAATAATATGAGTCGTGCTATGTATGTGGGTAGCATCGACTTGCACCCATGTTGTTAGAAAATTTTAAATAATATTTCAATCCTTAGCTTCATGATCTTATCGAATAAACTTTTGTTTTATGATCAATTTAGAAGTCATGGACTAACATTATCTAAGAGTTCTTGCATGTGGTTGGAGGGGTCTAAAGTCCACTTAAAAATCAACCCCTTAGACAAAGCAACGTCCTTCAGGGAGACTTAGCCGGTACAAGCCATTTTTAAGCCAGTCTATAAAGAACTTTTGTTTTATGATCAATTTAGAAGTCATGGACTAACATTATCTAAGAGTTCTTGCATGTGGTTGGAGGGGCTAAAGTCCACTTAAAAATCAACCTCCTTAGACAAAGCAACGTCCTTCATGGAGACTTAGCCGGTACAAGCCATTCTTCATAATTATCAACAAACTAAGTTCCTTCAATTTAATCATGAAACTTTTATTCTTGATATAAATTTTAAATCAAATTTAAAATGAGGGATTTTAATTTTGAAATTTGGTCTCAATAATTTTAAATCAAATTTAAAAATTGCGGATTCAACAGATATATATCACATATATAATTTGGATGATCGATGAGCGAGAGCTATGCGATCCGTGGTTGCCAAGCACATCTAGGTCCAATCCTAGGTGACATGCAGATATGCAAATGCAATCCTATTACAAAAGCTTCCAGTTTTACAAGTTTTTGGTCTTCAATATCTTTGATCATCATCTCCACCATATTCAAAATTATCCTCCCACTAAGTCTAATATTTACATTTAAATTGCCATGACAAATAGGGATACATTTTAAAGGGGTAGTAACGGGCCATAAACCAGGCCCATTTTAAAATGATTTCAACAATATTACAACCAAGAATTGTAAAACCTAGCATACACCTAACACATTGGTTATGGCTCTCGATCATCCCAAACATTATCCATTCAATTAACTCAATTAATTGACATAAATAAAATAACCAAATCAAATTTGATTTTATCCAACAAAATCATATTTTTAAAAATAAAATCATATTTTACAAATAAAATATTATTTTGTTATTTTTATTGCATCAATTTTGGGTTTAAAACAATTTTAGGCCAAATATCTCAAAATTTTCAAAAATTAATTTTGGTCCAACCAAAGAGGCCCAATAGCAAGTATTGGCCCAAAAATCCCTCGGGCCGTCCGGGACATGTGCTGCACACTGTGCGCGCCCCTGTGCGCAATGAGTGCGCACGGGGGGCAGCCACCTGCGCGACCAGCTCGCGCAGGTGGGGCGTCGGGTGTGCGCACCAACGTGCGCGACATGCACAATGGTCACGCGGCGGTGCACAATGGTCACGCGGCGGTGTGCGGCGGTGGCGCAACGGCGTGCAACCGGAAATTTTTTTTTTTTGAAAAACAAGATTTGATGCAATTCAAGCAGAATGATGTATTGACAGATCCGAGCAAAAGCTCTGATACCACTGTTGGCACAGCGGCGGATCCGAATCTCGCTCCCGGGGCGCAGCGGAATAATTTAAAAATTGGAGCACAAGAACGGTCAATACACCTATAAAATAATCAAAACATTCATAGAATGTTCAGAAGGTTGATGGCGTCTAGGCGCCTGGCTCCGACGAATTCCACGAGGGAATTGGCACTTCCACGGTTGAACGACTGGATCGACGCCTAATCTAATCCACGACCAGAATCTCAACTCCTTTGCGTGTTTTCACTAGAAAACCGACAAAAATTTCACAGACAGAATCTCCTCACCGAGATGGTCGGAACAGATTCTGACGGCGGCGGTGGCGGCGACGGCGAGGGAAGAAGGGAGAGGGGAGGAGTTTGCTAAATAGATTTTGGTGTTTTTCTTCTCACTATTGAAAGTGTCTCCTCATTGCCATATTTATAGATTGAGGGATAGAGTTTGATTTGAACAAAACAGTGAACATTCCGTTCAACTCAAACTGTGAACATTCGGTTCAACTCAAACAGTTAACATTCGGTTCAAGTCAAATAGTGAACATTCGTTTCGACTCCCTCGATTGTGGTCTCATCATAATCTCGATCGATTATCAGATATCACCGATGTGCTCAGTTTACAAAACTGATCATTATGATGCAAAATCAAATTTTCCGACCACTAAATCTATATATGACAGGTTTACTCTCATTAGCTAAATATGGAAGTCCTACTCCCTTAGCTACTTTTTGGAATTCATACTCCCAACCTTCCTCCTACTATACTCAACACGTTGAGTACTATATCCATACGGGAATTTGGAAACCAGTACTTGTGTGACCCTAAATGGTTCAGGGATAGAACTAGCCGTGGGCTCACAACATTTTTGACTCCGAAAACATATTTTCAGACTTACCCATCGAATCATGGTAAAGAGTCTAGCAACATCGCTTCGTATCCCCTAGGTATCACTGATAGTGTCTGCAAGAACCATTCGGTCATAGTTAGCATACAGTACGGTCCTTTCAACTCAAATATCCCGATCAGATCAACGACCATTGGTAAATCGAGAGTCGCTAGAGATCCAATAACCATGCATACATCTTGGAGATCAAATAGTGACATCGCATATGTTACTAGGTAAACCCATTTGCCTAAAACACATCTAGTACTCTAGCCAGAGATTTGTCATACTATTATCTCCTCAGATAGCATAGGATATCCACGCACAAGGGTGATCGGTGAATCCTCGACAACGAAGCGTCGACTCCTACATGCATCGGGACCTCACCCAACCCCGTCACCTAATGACCCCAACTGAGTCGGTAAACGGGTCAAAGTGAGGCACCTATCATGTAGAGTCTCAATGACGTTTCGAGTAATAAGAACTAATTTGTACAACCAAGACCTCGAACATAATCCACTCGACAAATGGAAACCACTTGGAAAGTCCGAACGAGGGTAGTTCGATAAATCATCAGGTCACTATCCATCTTCATTCTTAGAACATCTGTAATGCCCGAAATAATTAAGAAGAGAATTAGTAATTCCGACATTTAATATTTTTAATTGCATCAATTTTGGGCTTAAAACAATTTTAGGTCCAATATCTCAAAATTTTTCAAAAATTAATTTTGGTCCAACCAAAAGGCCCAATAGCAAGTATCGGCCCAAGAATCCCTCGGACCGCCCAGGACAGGCCCGGAACAACGCTGGAATTCACATTCCGCCGCCGCATCTCCGCCCTGGCATAGCCACATGGGCGGTGCCCCGCCGCCCGCACGCGTGCAGCACGCTGTGCTCGTCCTTGTGCGCGACGTGCGTGCACAGTGGGTGGCCACCTGCCCGACCAGCTCATGTAGGAGGGCGGCGGGTGCACGCACAAGCATGTGCAACGTGCACGACGTGTGAGAATGGGTCACGGCGAGCACGCGCGACGTGCGCGATAGGCGCGCAACGCCTACCGATACGTGCACGCACAACATGCGCCCACCTGCGCGATACGCGTCGTAATTCACGCGTGGCAGTTGCGTGCACGGGATGTGCGACGGGCGTGCATCATGCGTGCGTTTGCGCACGATGGCCGGAGGTGGCGTGCGGGCGGCGGCTTGCTACCGGAAAAAATTTTTTTTTTAAAAAAAATGAGATTTTTGATGCAACTCAAGCAGAATGATGTATTGACAGATCCGAGCCAAAGCTCTGATACCACCGTTGGCACAGCGGCGGATACGAATCCCGCTCCCGGGGCGCAGCGGAATAATTTAAAAATTGGAGCCCAAGAACGGTCAATACACCTATACAATAATCAAAACATTCATAGAATGTTCAGAAGGTTGATGGCGTCTAGGCGCCTGGCTCCGACGAATTCCACGAGGGAATTGGCACTTCCACGGTTGAACGACTGGATCGACGCCTAATCTAATCCACGACCAGAATCTCAACTCCTTTGCGTGTTTTCACTAGAAAACCGACAAAAATTTCACAGACAGAATCTCCTCACCGAGATGGTCGAAACAGATTCTGACGGCGGCGGTGGC
>KV004544.1:60694-76288 GCA_001598015.1 Dorcoceras hygrometricum | reverse complement strand
ATCCTGTCCAACAAGCTCGTGATTGAAATAGGACCAAAGAGATCCATATGCAAGAGCTCAAGGCAGCGGGTAGAACGTTTTCCGCCTTTATTTTTGAACGTTGATTTGATTTGTTTTCCCAGCTGGCAGGCTGCACAAATCTTATCCTTAGAAAAGATAATTTTTGGCAGACCAGAAACCTATCATGTTCACTCAACTTGGCAAGTGTTTTGAAGTTTAAGTGATTCATTCATTGGTGCCACAGCCAGCTCTTGGAAGAACCAGCTGCAAGGCACAATTGTTCAGGTTCCTGCTGATCTGACCAGTCGATAATGTAGGTATTCCCCGAACGTTTTCCTACCAACACAGTCAGACCACTAGGACTCTGAACCGTGCATGTGTGTTGTTGAAACTTGACTATGTAACCTTTGTCACATAGTTGACTAATACTAATCAAATTATATTTAAGATTATCAACAACAAGAACATCAGCAATAGAAATGTTATCGTGGATAAGCTTACCCTTACGCACAGTGTTACCGTAAGCGTTGTCGCCAAACACAATTTTAGCTCCTTTGTGAGGAATCACGTCTGTTAACAGCTTTCTATTTCCTGTCATGTGTCTTGAATATCCGCTATCCAGGTAACACAAAGTTGTTTCAGCTGCTGCTTTGTACCTGTTATCCTGCAATCAAACAAGAAGCTTTTGGTACCCAATTTTACTTGGGTCCAGATTGGATTACCCCTTTCGGGACCCAGACTTGAATCACTTTCACAGTTTTCCCAGTTTTTGGATCCATGAAAGTCTGTGCAAAATTATGTGCAGGTCTGTGGAGTTTTGATTTGACATTTTGACCAACAGGATCTCTTCTCTGCCAAGTCTTTTTCCAACCATATTTTGCCTTCCTAAAGTTACGCCGCTGCTGGTTTGGAACATAGGACTTGGAACCAGCTTTTGCTTTGTCCTTGTCCAATCTGTTCTTTAACCAGCTGGGCTTGGAACTCTCAGGCCTTTGATAGCCGATGCCATCTTTTCCTTTTTCTTCATGACTTGACTGGGAAGATTTCTGGTCATCATTTCTTATCGACTCGCAACAATCATATATCACATCAGCTTTGACAAATCCCATTTTATTGAACTTTTCATACACTGTTTGTGACTGAGTACTTGTCTCTCCTTCACTTCTTTCGCTATTACTAAAACCTAAGCCAGTTGTATCAAGTGCTGACTTTTGGATTTCTTGTAATTTTTGGAAATCACGAGCTGATTGGGTCCATGAGCTCATTTCTTTAGTTAACTTTTCAACTTCAGCCTTTAGCTCGCTGGACTCACTTCTCAACAATTCATTTTCTATTCTCAGCTTACTCAACTCAGTCTTTAAACTATCAGTATCCTCAAGCTCGTCAGAACTCGATTTTACTGAACTATTTTTCAGACTTGCGTTTTCGGCCTTGATTTCCTCAAATGTGTGAGATAGAGTCTTGTACTCATGGACCATATCGTTCAGTGCCTGAACTAGATCCTCACGTGTAAATTCAACGTTGGAAAAATCAAATACCTCGTCGTTATCTGTTTGGTTAGCCATGAGACAGTGAACTTCCTCCTGTTCACTGTCACTTGAAGAGGAACTGCTGCTGGATGACTTTGAATCGCTGTCTGCCCAGCTCTTGGTGCTTTCCTCAGCCACCAACACCTTGCGGTCATTCCTGCGACTGGGTCTTTTGTCGCTTTTGATCTTCATTCGCCTGTCCTTTGATCGATCCTTGAATTTGTCCTTGGATTTGTCTTTGGATCTTTCAACAGTTCTTTCATCATCTTCCTCCTCTCTTTTATGTCGCTCATCCTTCTTGTTGTCTCGTATGTATCTATCATCTTTCCTTGGTCTGTTGCAATCAGCTGCAAAATGACCTGGACGATCACAGTTATAGCATATCAAGCCAGACACAACTTTATCAGATTTATTAAAGTTACTGTAAGGAGAGGAAGGGTGGAGGGATCTTCTCATGAATTTCCCAAACTTCTTGATGAGGAGGGACATTGCATCGTTGCTGAACTGGTTAGCAGACTTGCTGGTGCTAGGAGAGCATGGTTCAGCAGTTGTAGCAGCAAGGGCTTTCGTTGGCTGGTAGGTGGAGGGTCCAGCTTCTGATCTTGTCTCCAACTCAAACTCATATGCTTTCAAGTTGGCGAACAAGTCGTGCAGCTCCAGCTTGTTCAAGTCCTTAGACTCCCTCATGGCCATGGTCTTCACATCCCACTCCTTTGGTAACTCTCTCATGACTTTCAGCGCCAACTTCCTGTTGCTATATTCTTTCCCAAGACTGTTTAGCTCAATCACCACAGCGCTAAATATTTCGTCAAACTCAGCCATCGTCTCTCCATCCTTCATTTTGATCGCTTCATATTTCTGCTGGGCTACTGTTATTTTGTTTTCTTTGGTTTCGTCATTGCCCTCGCAGATCTGGGTCAGCTTTTCCCAGATATCATTTGCAGTAGTGCAGTTCTTGATCTTGCTGAACATATTCTTGTCTTTGTCCAGCGTTTTGAATAATATGTCTTTTGCCACATTGTCTAGGTTGGCCTTTTTCTTGTCCTCATTAGTATATTCATGTCTGGTCCTGATTTTCTAGTCATCATACTCTTCCCTCGAAAACAAAGGAATCTTGTTGTGAGAAATCGACATATTTAGATGTAATAAAGCACGAAACACAACTGTTCAATAACTGAGATTTGCCTGCTCTGATACCACTTGATGGTCCCAGAAATAGGATCACTAAGCAAATAGGAGTCAGAAGGGGGGTGGGGTTGAATGAACTCCTTCGAATTTTGAAATCTTTTAAAATGTTTTCAACACGGCTTGACTTAAGTCCGAGTTACTAGACTTAAGGTATCTCAGTTTTATGCAAGTTTCTCGGTTAACTTGAAAAGTGCGGAATAAAACCAATTAACTTGTGAACAGTGGATAAACACAATATATAAGTGCAGTATGTAAAAGCGTAAAGTAAACAGCAAGGGTTCAGAAATTTTTTTCTGGAAGTTCGGACTTCAATGTCCTACGTCTCCCCTTCTTCCTCCTCGGAAGGTATCACTAGAAGATTTGATGAAAGTAGACCTTCTACAAACACCCGATCCCAAAGCCAGCAGCTATGAGAACTCCTAGTATATCCACACCAATCCAGGCAGACGCAGCTGCTGGTTTACAACCCTTATCAATATTTTTCGAACTGCTTTGCACAGCAAGTTCGTTACAGACTCAATTGATTTAACAATGAATACAAAGCTTTGAGTACTGTAAAATCTCTGGTTTCTTAGACAAAGAAACTCGATTCAAAGATTGAACCAGAGATTGAAACTCGAAGGTATAACAATGAATATCAACAGATAAAGTTCTTCGAGTGGTTGAGCTTTTGAATGCTTTTCAATGGAGTGTAAACTCTAGATAGATTTTGACAGCGTGACCGCAATATAGTAATAGCGAAGGATAATTTCTTCAATCCAGCTTCTGGTATTTATAGGCTTCGATTGCAACGGTCATAAATGCTTCAAAGGAAATAAATCCCGTTTGAATCACTGTCAAATAGTACGTTGTAATTACTGCTCCACTACAAGGTAAATTGCTCATTGACAGAGCCAATTTGTCTTCTTTCCATTTCTGTGCAAACATATAAAAACGGCCTCTGTATCTCGTACTATTTACCCAAAATAGTACCTACCTTGTATCCTTAATTCCAGGCAATAGTACGATCCTAAAGATCTGTTCCATTTGAGTATACGATCGTATTTGAATGAATTAAACTTGCGCCTGAAATTACTTTGATAATCAGCACTTCCTTCGTCATCGTTTTTAGTGATACTGCGACTGGAAAAACACTTGAAAGAATTCAACTGCTGATACATGTGTGTTTTTCCATCGACTGGTCCTTTGTAAAACCGAACGACTAATTTTCTGGTGCAAGGGTAAAACGTTGTCGTATTAACTTATTCAAGCGAAATCGTTTTGCTATCAAGTATCACCTGCTGATTAATATTCACTGTAGCCATCTGCTGAAACAACTGTAGCTACCTGCTGATTTTCCTTAAGAGGTGCAACTGCTGTTTATCCTCATCACAAAGCCCAACTACTGAATCTTAGCGGTAATTAAATAAGCTGTCGTTTCATCATATCAAAGTGCTGTCGTTTTGCATCCTCCAATGGAATAGTCTAATGCAACTGCTGATCACCTTCGAAGACTCTTCCTGCTGATTACCCTGATAGGTTCAACTGCTGATATGAAAACGTGTATCTCAACGACGTCGTTCCAATTAACTTGAATGCTGTCGTTTAGCCTACTTCGAGCGATGTCGTTTTGCAATCCTTAATAAAACACGCTAATTCTCAAATGCTTGCGTTCGAACCTACTATACCTGCTGAAATCAAAATATCGACTGATTGCAAACCATCTGCTGAAATCCAACGAATAGTCCAACTGCTGAGATACACCACGACGACTGAAAATAATCTCCTGTTAAATTCTTGTCTTATTTTGTTATCACCAAAACTAATAAATTTTATCCTAACAAAATATTAGAAACACAATAACAGGTTTTGTGTAATTCAAAACTCAGATCTGGATCTGTTATCCAGATCCATCAATATCTCCCTTTTTGATTTACACAAAACCTCAAATAACAGATGCATGATCTAACAATTCTCTCCCTTTTTGTGGGAATCAAAAAGGAATCGAAAACTGGTTTTCCCGACAAATTTTAAATGAAGCTCTCCCTACACTGCCACAACAAAAACAACGTGACAGCAGGAATTTTAAAGATTTTGGAAACCAAAATTGGGAAAAACCGTATGCATGAATGATATGATTTTGAAATAGCTGATAGTGTGCTTCTTTAGCTTATATATGCAGATGAAGGATTAATAATAACTCTCCCTATCTTTTATAATATAAGCTCAAATCATTTTAATAACGAAGCACCAGCTGAAATTTCGCAAAAACTATCAGAGCACATAAATAAATTTTGTTTAAAAAAGAACATGTGCTACTGAACCATCAGTTAAAGCATTTAAAAACAGATAGCACATGCGTTTTAAAACAATGCTCGTTCAAGAACAACCTGCTCTGATACCACTTGTTAGGACCGAAGGATCAGATCTCAGATTCAATAAAATAAACAACATAATATAAGGGAGGGGCGAGATCTGATCCTATGAAATAAGGAGCGAGCGCTGCTAATATAAATTAAAAATTTTGCGCTGCTATAAAGGAGCTACAATAGCTCACGGTTCTTGAACATTAAACAGATCACCAGATACAGATCTGGTATGAAATAAAATCATTCGGAATAAACCAGAACTGAATCCTAATTTTAAAACCCGGCACAAACAGATTTCTGTTAAAACAATGCAATTCGACTGCATGAAATCTGTTTGCTTTGTGTGTGCTAATGTGTAACTGATAAATGCGTATGCGGAATAAATACAGTAAATCATAAAGAGATTACGCTGCTGTTTGTTTATGGAAGTTCGGATATTAATATCCTACATCTCCCCTTCTTCCGCTACGGGAAGGATCCACTAAAAGATTTGATCTACACATCGTGTACAGACCCGATCCAATAGCCAGCTGCTAGAACTCCTAGAATCTACACCAGCCCTCGGCTGTGTCAATCACTTGTTTTATGCCTCTGTGAGAAAGGCTACAAACAAAGAGTTTAACGTCTTCGTGGTTGGACGGGATCTGATTTTACATTTTGGGTTTGAGATTCATTCACTATACAATTTTGCTCAACTCTCAAGATTTCTCTGTTTTTGTCTTTCACACCAGCATCATCGATTTCTTCAAATCTTCTCCCTTAACTAGCCTTTGTTCAAATTCAATCCGTTGGACACAAATTTTCTTCCCGTTGAAAGATGTTCTGTAAAGTACCGACAGGATTGTCCTTGTGTCCTTTCTTTTGCAGGCTTTTGTCTTCTTCTGAATAAGCTTTTGAACATTGATCAGCTTCTGCTTGCGTATCTTCTGTTCACATCTTAATATGCTCAGCAGTTGACTTCTAAGTTCCGGTGAATCTTCATATATGTTGTCAACTGCTTCGCCTTTCTCTTCTTATCATGTCTTATTCAGCTTCTGCTTTGATTCAGCTTCTGCTTCGATTCAGCTTTTTCTTAGATTCATCTTCTGCTTGTATCTTTTCTTCATTGCTGATCGACATCTGATATGGCTTGTCTTTACTGCTGAACATACCTCTGTTCACTACTGAACGTACTATAGCTCACTGCTGAATCTAATGTAGATCACTGCTGAATCGTTCTCTTCAGTTCATAGCCGGATAACTTTTCTTTGTTCAACTGCTGATTCTGCTGACGTCAAGGTTGCTGATCCACCTGTTGTATCAACTGCTGATCCTGACTTCTTATTGCTCCAGCTGGTCCATCTTTCCCTTAGCGCTCCAGTTGGTCGATGTTATTTTCTTCTTATCTTTTGATCAACATCTGTTTTCAACTTTTGATCAGCTGCTCCTCTTGTCTTCAACAACTGATCAGACATCACATTTTCGCATGAGACCTGTTCTATTCCCTCTGAAACGGTCCAACGAGCAAGACTCAGTACTACGCAGTGAGCTCCTTTGTTTTTGGCCAAATTCCTTCGTTTAGGCCTCCGAAAACGCGATTTACTATTTTCAGCTCTTGGTCTGCTACAGTATCATCTGATTGAGTTACTGTATTAGATCTGATACATCTCACTGCTGCCCAGCTTTTGATAACGTCACGAATGCTGAATACTTCTACTGCTGAATCCATCTTCTCCAGCTTCTCTTATAGTTACTCCTGATCTGACTTCTCCAGACCTCGCTCTTCATTTCCTGTAGACTTATCCATCAGACTTCATCAGACTTCTCTGTACGCGATGCAACTAACAGCAAGTACAGCTGGACTTCCACGTAAGCATGTCTGTTCACGCTGGACTCCATGTAAGGACTTCTGTCCACGTAGGATTCCACGAAAGGGAAGCTGTCCTCGTAAGAATCTCTGTTCAACTTAGCTTTTGCCTGATTACGATCAGCTGGCTCAGCTTTGGACGTCTCCATTGCTAATCCAGCCATTACGTCTAAGTTGTTGATCCAGATTTCTCAAGTCTTATTCCAGCTCTTCTTTAGATCTCTTCTGTTAAATCTGTACACTACGTAGAAATGTTAGAAACACAATAACATGTTTTGTGTAATTCAAAACTCAGATCTATATCTGTTATCCAGATCCATCAATCTCTCCCTTTTTGATTTACACAAAACCTCAAATAACAGATGCAGGATCTAACAATTCTCTCCCTTTTTGTCGGAATAAAAAAGGAATCGAAAACTGGTTTTCCCGACAAATTTTAAATAAAGCTCTCCCTACACTGTCACAACAAAAACAACGTGACAACAGGAATTTTACCAATTTCGGAAACCAAAATTCAGAAAAACCGTATGCATGAATGATATGATTTTGAAATAGCATATAGTGTGCTTCTGCTTTAGCTTATATATACAGATGAAGGATTAATAATAATTCTCCCTATCTTTCATAATATAAGCTCAAATCATTTTAATAACGAAGCACCAGCTGAAATTTCACAATAACTATCAGAGAACATAAATAAATTTTGCTTAAAAAAGAACATGTGCTACTGAACCATCAGTTAAAGCATTTAAAAACAGATAACACATGCGTTTTAAAAAAAATGCTCGTTCAAGAACAACCTGCTCTTATACCACATGTTAGGACCGAAGGATCAGATCTCAGATGCAATAAAATAAACAACATAACATAAGGGAGGGGCGAGATTTGATCCTATGAAATAAGGAGCGAGATCTGCTAATATAAATTAAAAATTTTGCGCTGCTATAAAGGAGCTACAATATCTCACGGTTCTTGAACATTAAACAGAGAACCGGAGACAGATCTGGTATGAAATAAAATCATGCGGAATACACCATAACTGAATCCTAATTTTAAAACCCGGCACAAACAGATTTCTGTTAAAACAATGCAATGCGACTGCATGAAATCTGTTTGCTTTGTGTGTGTGCTAATGTGTAACTGATAAATGCGTATGCGGAATAAATACAGTAAATCATAAAGAGATTACGCTGTTGTTTGTTTATGGAAGTTCGGATATAAATATCCTACGTCTCCCCTTCTTCCGCTCCGGGAAGGATCCACTAGAAGATTTGATCTACACATCGTGTACAGACCCGATCCAACAGCCAGCAGTAGCTAGAACTCCTAGACTCTACACCAGCCCTCGGCTGTGTCAATCACTTGTTTTACGCCTCTGTGAGAAAGGCTTCAAACACAAGGTTCAACGTCTTCGTGCTGGGATGGGATCTGATTTTACATTTTGGGTTTGAGATTCATTCACTATACAACTTTTCATGAATCTCTATGTGTGAGATATACAGTGTAAGAACAACTCTCGTAATAATAATATCTCACACAACTGGGAAATGCTCCTAAAGAGCTGATGAATACTCAGCAGTCGACACTGCAATAAGCTCCTCTCTAATAGTGGTCGACTGCTTCATCTTCCTGTTTTCTTCCCTCTGTAATTTCTCTGTTTTTGTCTTTCACACCAGCATCATCGATTTCTTCAAATCTTCTCTTTTAAATAGCCTTTGTTCAAATTCAATCCGTTGGACACAAATTTTCTTCCCGTTGAAAGATGTTCTGTAAAGTTCCGACAGGATTGTCCTTGTGTCCTTTCTTTTGCAGGCTTTTGTCTTCTTCTGAATAAGCTTTTGAACATTGATCAGCTTCTGCTTGTGTCTCTTCTGTTCACATCTTAATATGCTCAGCAGTTGACTTCTAAGTTCCAGTGAATCTTCATATATGTTTTCAAATGATTCGCCTTTCTCTTCTTATCACGTCTTATTCGGCTTCTGTTTTGATTCAGCTTTTGCTTCGATTCAGCTTTTGCTTAGATTCAACTTCTCCTTGTATCTTTTCTTCATTGCTGATCGAAATCTGATATGGCTTGTCTTTACTGCTGAACATACATCTGTTCACTGCTGAACATACTGTAGCTCACTGCTGAACGTACTGTAGCTCACTGCTGAATCTACTGTAGCTCACTGCTGAATCGTTCTCTTCAGTTCATAGCCGGATAACTGTTCTTTGTTCAACTACTGATTCTGCTGACGTCAAGGCTGCTGTTCCACCTGTTGTTTCAACTGCTGATCCTGACTTCTTATTGCTCCAGCTGGTCCATCTTTCCCTTAGCGCTCCAGCTTGTCGATGTTATTTTCTTCTTATCTTTTGACCTACATATGCTTTCAACTTCTGATCAGCTGCTCCTCTTGTCTTCAACAACTGATCAGAAATCACATTTTCGCATGAGACCTGTGTTATTCCCTTCGTAATGGTCCAACGAGCAAGACGCAGTACTACGCAGTGAGCTTCTCTGTTTTTGGCCAAATTCCTTCGTTTAGGCCTCCGAAAATGCGATTTACTATTTTCAGCTTTTGGTCTGCTACAGTATCAGATCTGATTGAGTTACTGTATCAGATCTTATACATCTCACTGCTGCCCAGCTTTTGATGACGTCACGACTGCTGAAATCTTCAATAAGCTTGGATGACGTCACAACTGCTGAATACTTCTACTGCTGAATCCATATTCTCCAACTTCTCTTATAGTTACTCCTGATCAGACTTCTCCAGACTTCGCTCTTCATTTCCTGTAGACTTCTCCATCAGACTTCATCAGACTTCTCTGTACGTGACGCAACTAACAGCAAGTACAGCTGGACTTCCACATAAGCATATATGTTCACGCTGGACTCCACGTAAGGATTTCTGTCCACGTAGGATTCCACGTAAGGGATGCTATCCACGTAAGCATCTCTGTTCAACTTAGATTTTGCCTGATTACGATCAGCTGGCTCAGCTTTGGACGTCTCCATTGCTAATCCAGCCATTACGTCTAAGTTGTTGATCCAGATTTCTCAAGTCTTATTCTAGCTCTTCTTTAGATCTCTTCTGTTAAATCTGTACACTACGTAGAAATGTTAGAAACACAATAACAGGTTTTGTGTAATTCAAAACTCAGATATGGATCTGTTATCCAGATCCACAATCTCTCCCTTTTTTATTTACAGAAAACCTCAAATAACAGATGCAGGATCTAACAATTCTCTCCCTTTTTGTGGGAATCGAAAACTGGTTTTCCCGACAAATTTTAAGTAAAGCTCTCCCTACACTGCCACAACAAAAAAAACGTGACAGCAGGAATTTTAAAGATTTTGGAAACCAAAATTGGGAAAAACCGTATGCATGAATGATATGATTTTGAAATAGCTGATAGTGTGCTTCTGTTTTAGCTTATATATAGAGATGAATGATTAATAATAACTCTACCTATCTTTTATAATATAAGCTCAAATCATTTTAATAATGAAGCACCAGCTGAAATTTCGCAAAAACTATCAGAGCACATAAATAAATTTGTTTAAAAAAGAACATGTGCTACCGAACCATCAGTTAAAGCATTTAAAAACAGATAGCACATGCGTTTTAAAAAATGCTCGTTCAAGAACAACCTGCTCTGATACCACTTGTTAGGACCGAATGATCAGATCTCAGATGCAATAAAATAAAAAACATAACATAAGGGAGGGGCGAGATCTGATCCTATGAAATAAGGAGCGAGCGCTTCTAATATAAATTAAAAATTTTGCGCTGCTATAAAGGAGCTACAATATCTCACGGTTCTTGAACATTAAACAGAGCACCGGAGACAGATCTGGTATGAAATAAAATCATGCGGAATACACCAGAACTGAATCCTAAATTTAAAACCCGGCACAAACAGATTTCTGTTAAAACAATGCAACGCGACTGAATGAAATCTAATTGCTTTGTGTGTGATAATGTGTAACTGATAAATGCGTATGCGGAATAAATACAGTAAATCTTAAAGAGATTACGCTGCTGTTTGTTTATGGAAGTTCGGATATAAATGTCCTACATCTCCCCTTCTTCCGCTCCGGGAAGGATCCACTAGAAGATTTGATCTACACATCGTGTACAGACCCGATCCAACAGCCAGCACCTGCTAGAACTCCTAGAGTCTACACCAGCCCTCGGCTGTGTCAATCACTTGTTTTACGCCTCTGTGAGAAAGGCTACAAACACAGAGTTTAACTTCTTCGTGCTTGGACGGGATAAGAACAACTCTCGTAATAATTATATCTCACACAACTGGGAAATGCTCCTAAAGAGCTAATGAAGACTCAGCAGTCGACACTGCAATAAGCTCCTCTCTAATGGTGGTCGACTGCTTCATCTTCCTATTTTCTACCCTCTGTAATTTCTCTGTTTTTTGCTTTCACACCAGCATCATCGATTTCTTCAAATCTTCTCCCTTAAATAGCCTTTGTTCAAATTCAATCCGTTGGACACAAATTTTCTCCCGTTGAAAGATGTTCTGTAAAGTTCCGACAGGATTGTCCTTGTGTCCTTTCTTTTGCAGGCTTTTGTCTTCTTCTGAATAAGCTTTTGAACATTGATCAGCTTCTGCTTGTGTCTCTTCTGTTCACATCTTAATATGCTCAGCAGTTGACTTCTAAGTTCCAGTGAATCTTCATATATGTTTTCAAATGCTTCTCCTTTCTCTTCTTATCACGTCTTATTCAGCTTCTGCTTCGATTCAGCTTTTGCTTAGATTCAGCTTCTGCTTGTATCTTTTCTTCATTGCTGATCGAAATCTGATATGGCTTGTCTTTACTGCTGAACATACCTCTGTTCACTGCTGAACATACTGTAGCTCACTGCAGAACGTACTGTAGCTCACTGCTGAACGTACTGTAGCTCACTGCTGAATCTACTGTAGCTCACTGCTGAATCGTTCTCTTCAGTTCATAGCCGGATAACTGTTCTTTGTTCAACTACTGATTCTGCTGACGTCAAGGCTGCTGTTCCACCTGTTGTTTCAACTGCTGATCTTGACTTCTTATTGCTCCAGCTGGTCCATCTTTCCCTTAACGCTCCAGCTTGTCGATGTTATTTTCTTCTTATCTTTTGACCTACATATGCTTTCAACTTCTGATCAGCTGCTCCTCTTGTCTTCAACAACTGATCAGAAATCACATTTTCGCATGAGACCTGTGTTATTCCCTCCGTAACGGTCCAACGATCAAGACGCAGTACTACGCAGTGAGCTCCTCTGTTTTTGGCAAAATTCCTTCGTTTAGGCCTCCGAAAATGCGATTTACTATTTTCAGCTCTTGGTCTGCTACAGTATCTGATCTGATTGAGTTACTGTATCAGATCTTATACATCTCACTGCTGCCCAGCTTTTGATGACGTCACGACTGTTGAAATCTTTAATAAGCTTGGATGACGTCACAACTGCTGAATACTTCTACTGCTGAATCCATCTTCTCCAACTTCTCTTATAGTTACTCCTGATCAGACTTCTCCAGACTTCGCTCTTCATTTCCTGTAGACTTCTCCATCAGACTTCATCAGACTTCTCTGTACGTGACGCAACTAACAGCAAGTACAGTTGGACTTCCACATAAGCATATATGTTCACGCTGGACTCCACGTAAGGATTTCTGTCCACGTAGGATTCCATGTAAGGGAAGCTATCCACGTAAGCATCTCTGTTCAACTTAGATTTTTTCTGATTACGATCATCTGGCTCAGCTTTGGACGTCTCCATTGCTAATCCAGCCATTACGTCTAAGTTTTTCATCCAGATTTCTCAAGTCTTATTCTAGCTCTTCTTTAGATCTCTTCTGTTAAATCTGTACACTACGTAGAAATGTTAGAAACACAATAACAGGTTTTGTGTAATTCAAAACTCAGATATGGATCTGTTATCCAGATCCACAATCTCTCCCTTTTTGATTTACACAAAACCTCAAATAACAGATGCAGGATCTAACAATTCTCTCCCTTTTTGTGGGAATCAAAAAGGAATCGAAAACTGGTTTTCCCGACAAATTTTAAATAAATCTCTCCCTACACTGCCACAACAAAAAAACGTGACAGCAGGAATTTTAAAGATTTTGGAAACCAAAATTGGAAAAACCGTATAGCATGAATGATATTAGAAACACAATAACAGGTTTTGTGTAATTCAAAACTCAGATATGGATCTGTTATCCAGATCCACAATCTCTCCCTTTTTGATTTACACAAAACCTCAAATAACAGATGCAGGATCTAACAATTCTCTCCCTTTTTGTGGGAATCAAAAAGGAATCGAAAACTGGTTTTCCCGACAAATTTTAAATAAATCTCTCCCTACACTGCCACAACAAAAAAAACGTGACAGCAGGAATTTTAAAGATTTTGGAAACCAAAATTGGGAAAAACCGTATGCATGAATGATATGATTTTGAAATAGCTGATAGTGTGCTTCTGTTTTAGCTTATATATACAGATGAAGGATTAATAATAACTCTACCTATCTTTTATCATATAAGCTCAAATCATTTTAATAATGAAGCACCAGCTGAAATTTCGTAAAAACTATCAGAGTACATAAATAAATTTGTTTAAAAAAGAACATGTGCTACCGAACCATCAGTTAAAGCATTTAAAAACAGATAGCACATGCGTTTTAAAAAATGCTCGTTCAAGAACAACCTGCTCTTATACCACATGTTAGGACCGAAGGATCAGATCTCAGATGCAATAAAATAAAAAACATAACATAAGGGAGGGGCGAGATCTGATCCTATGAAATAAGGAGCGAGCGCTGCTAATATAAATTAAAAATTTTGCGCTGCTATAAAGGAGCTACAATAGCTCACGGTTCTTTAACATTAAATAGAGCACCGGAGACAGATCTGGTATGAAATAAAATCATGCGGAATACACCAGAACTGAATCCTAAATTTAAAACCCGGCACAAACAGATTTCTGTTAAAACAATGCAATGCGACTGAATGAAATCTGTTTGCTTTGTGTGTGATAATGTGTAACTGATAAATGCGTATACGGAATAAATACAGTAAATCATAAAGATATTACGCTGCTGTTTGTTTATGGAAGTTCGGATATAAATGTCCTACATCTCCCCTTCTTCTGCTCCGGGAAGGATCCACTAGAAGATTTGATCTACACATCGTGTACAGACCCGATCCAACAGCCAGCACCTGCTAGAACTCATAGACTCTACACCAGCCCTCGGCTGTGTCAATCACTTGTTTTACGCCTCTGTGAGAAAGTCTACAAACACAGAGTTTAACGTCTTCGTGTTTGGACGGGATCTGATTTTACATTTTGGGTTTGAGATTCATTCACTATACAATTTTGCTCAACTCTCAAGAATGTGAATGAATCTCTATGTGTGATATATACAGTGTAAGAACAACTCTCGTAATAATAATATCTCACACAACTGGGAAATGCTCCTAAAGAGCTGATGAAGACTCAGCAGTCGACACTGCAATAAGCTCCTCTCTAATGGTGGTCGACTGCTTCATTTTCCTGTTTTCTACGCTCTGTAATTTCTCCGTTTTTGTCTTTCACACCAGCATCATTGATTTCTTCAAATATTCTCCCTTAAATAGCCTTTGTTCAAATTACTGTAGCTCACTGCTGAATCGTTCTCTTCAGTTCATAGCCGGATAACTGTTCTTTGTTCAACTGCTGATTCTGTAGACGTCAAGGTTGCTGATCCACCTGTTGTATCAACTGCTGATCCTGACTTCTTATTGCTCCAGCTGGTCCATCTTTCCCTTAGCGCTCCAGCTGGTTGATGTTTTTTTCTTCTTATCTTTTGATCAACATCTGCTTTCAACTTCTGATCAGCTGCTCCTCTTGTCTTCAACAACTGATCAGACATCACATTTTCGCATGAGACCTATGCTATTCCCTCCGAAACGGTCCAACGAGCAAGACTCAGTACTACGCAGTGAGCTCCTCTGTTTTTGGCCAAATTCCTTCGTTTAGGCCTCCGAAAATGCGATTTACTATTTTAAGCTCTTGGTCTGCTATAGTTTCAGTGTTAGAGTAGATGCCCAACTAGCCAACTTGTGGCGTGTGGGTTCATAGACTCTTGTATATGAAAATCTTTATATATGATATTCGCATTTTATTTATGGCATTCTTACTTTCATTGTGTTGTATGATGATTAACAATTGCGTTGAGTAAAGACCTAAAATGCACTATAGTGTATAGATGTGATAGTGGGTATGACGGCTATCATGAAACACATCTAATAGTCATTGTGTATTCTGAATTAGTTCCTAGTCAATTGGGCCGTCAAAATGAGGATAAGGCCGCCCGAGCTCGAGACTAGTATCTGCGATGCGAAGTACCATGTTTCATTGGTAGGGAACATTGTGATGTTCTGAGCATGTAGATAGATAGTGACCTGGTGATATATCGAACTACCCTCTTTCGGACTTTCCAAGTGGTTACCATTTGTCGAGTGGATAAGTCCGAGGTCTTGGTTGTACTGATTAGTCCTCACAACTCGAAACGTTATTGAGACTCTACATGATAGGCGTCTCACTTTGACCCGTTTGCCGACTCACTTGGGGTCATAAGGCGTCGGGATTGGGTGAGACCCCGATGCATGTAGGAGTCGATGCATCGTTGTCGAGGATTCACCGCTCGCAGACAT
>KV004544.1:39279-56688 GCA_001598015.1 Dorcoceras hygrometricum | reverse complement strand
ACTATCTATCTGCATGCTCAGAACATCACAATGTTCCCTAACAATGAAACATGGTACTTTGCATCGCAGATACTAGTCTCGAACTCGGGCGGCCTTATCCTCATTTTGACGGCCCAATCGACTAGGAACATGTTCAGAATACACAGCGACTATTAGATGTGTTTCATGATAGCCGTCATACCCACTATCACATCTAACATACGCTTTAGTGTATTCTAGGTCTTTACTCAACACAATTGTAAATCATTACACACATAATGAAAGTAAAGAATGCCATATAAAAGAATGCGAATATCATATATAAAGATCGTTTGTACAAAAGTCAATAAAACCCACACGCCACAAGTTGGCTAGTTGGGCATCTACTCTAACATAGGATTGGACCCAGGTCCGTGGCTGTAATGCCCCAAAACCTTTAGGACCATATTTATGCATTTCATAAATCATATGGGCCATTTTGACAATTTTAAATATCTTATATCTGCTGAATTGTTCATTCCAGCAGGTAAGATGCGCTGCGGCTGATTCGAGCAGGAACTCCAAGTAGCGATGCATGAGCTGATTTATAAATCGATTGGAAAATGTTTTAAGGAGGTGAAATGATTTCTTTAAGAGAAGGTTTGGTGTTTTACAAATTAAAATGATATGAGGGAAATTTTACTAAATTTTGAAAGTGTGTCATGCTTGATTTCTCAAGTAGCTTGCCACAAATCCTTTTCATATAAAAACCTGTTTTCAAAGTAAGATTTTCATCATTTGAAAAGAAAAGTTTAAAGTGTTCTTCAAAGGAATTCCAGAAAAAACTCGTGCGTTGCTCAAAAGGAAGATCTCTGTGGGAATTTTGCTGTTGTTGCAAAGCTTCAAATTAAGGCACGTAAAAGCTGATCTTTTCTACACCATTTGAAGCATATATATTGTTTTAATGGATCTGCTTGCATTTATATTATTGATATATTGAAAGTTCATGTTTGAAATGATTTAGACATGATAAGGAAAGAAAGATAGGTTCGAAAATGATGTTTTGATGTTTATGATGCTTCAAGTTTGTTTTTCAGAAAGTTTATGAAGTTTATATGTACTGAGGATTCGAATTCATTTTCAGAAATGTTAGGAATGTTCTTCTTGCAGTAGCTGTAATATTAGAATTTGATAACTGTGTAATTGGCAGTTGCTGGTTGAATCATTGGTATGGTTTGATAGGCAACAGCTGATGGCATCGTTGTTGTTTTGATATTACAGATGAAGAGTTAAGTATTCAGCAGCTATATCTACTTGTTAAGATTCAGCAGCTGTATGGTTTAGTGTTTATGAATGTTCTTCCTGTAGTTGTACTGTCGAAATTGATAATTTTGTAATCAGTAGTTGTTAGTTGAATCAGTATAAAGTCTGGTTTGATAAGCAACGGCTGGTAGCGAAATCATTGTTTAGATATTACAAGCGTCTTCGTAAATTCCAGCAGATGCACTGTTCATCAGCAGATGCGTCTTTCTTTATTAATATCAGCAATTGCTTTCCTTTGATTAGGAATCAGCAGCTGCATTGTGATTTTAAATTCAGCAGTTGCTTTATTCATTTTTCAAGTACTGTTCATTCCAGCTGGTCATAGTCTTGCGACTGGTACTATTCATTTACATAATCGTGTTAGCACTTTTCCTTGCGACTGATTGATTTGCTAACGACGTCGTTCCATTTAGTTATACAAAGATCAGCAGGTAGTTTTGTTATTTCATCTGCTGATCACTCTAACGACATCGTTTTACTTTATACAAAGATCAGCAGGTAGTTTTGTTATTTAATCTGCTGATCGCTCCAACGACATCGTTTCACCTTATATTTATTTAAAAATATCTCGCGACTGGATTCTTACTTGTTGCGACTGGTACTATTCATTTCAGCAGGTATTAGTCTTGCGACTGGTACTATTCCTTGCGACTGGTTTTCCTTTTTACCAGTTCCATTTTAATGATGCGTTTTCACAGTCAAATTCAATACTCAGTAAAGTTTTAAAATGGGAAGCAAACGTTTTAAATGATGGAACCCGATGTTTTACAGAGATGTTTAACGAAAGTTTGTCAAGGAACGAAAGATGTTTTAGATTATGGCATAGACAGTTAAGGTCACCAAGGAGAAGGGTGAGCAGTTGTCGAAGATGTCGACTGCCCTTTCATATGAGCTATATGCTAAAACTGATATCGGGAGTCATTTTGATCAAAGTGCAAAGTGGACCACATAGAACTTATATGCCATGATCAACTGAAAATGAAATTGAAAGAAAAGAGAAGCTGGGCTATCTTCCCCTGTTTCTGCCATTGAAATGCTTACGAAAATGATATTGTATACTGAAGTTCCTTAACATATGAATTGTACAGATGTCTGCCTGCGTTTTATGAAATTGTCACTACTCAGATTTTACTTGCTGAGCCTTTAGGCTCACTAGCTTTTAAAATGGTGCATGTACGACAACTGGTGGAGGATCAGCAGGTGAAACTTGAATCAGCAGATGGGTGGCGTTGTGTTTATCCAAGGCCTACGTTTTCTGTGTCTCAGTCGTATTATTTTGATTAGGTTGTGCTGTATTAAATCAGTAGCAATGGTTGTATATTTACATAGAATACACAGCTGTTGTAAACCGCAATTGCAAAGTTATATGAAATACCCTGTTTTCCGCAAATGTTTTAGCAGTAGCGCGCGAACTTATGTACCTGCTGATCTTCGATTTGTCTTGTGTCTTGTTTCCTTTGAGTTATAAGAAATGCAGCTTATAACAAATTATTTTCTAGCCTTTCTTTTATTCGAAAATTTTTGTTTATTTCTATTCTCGTGGCCCCATTGGGTTTGGGCGTCCCAACATGGTATCAGAGCAACGTTCCTGAGATAAACACATGCACCATCAGCTGGATCAAAGTTCATCGTCTGTTCTTCTAAGTTGTGAGTTTATTTTCAGAGCATTGTCTTTTATTTTAGCATGTTCTGATTTATGCATATGGTGGATTATGGGCTATAGAATATAGAATGTCAGGAAGAGGACGAGGAAGAACTAGAAGCAGTATTCCTCTAGAAGAAATGGAGAGTGATAATAATGCTAACATCGCTCAACTATTAAGAATGTTGGTAGAACAAAATAACAGTAGAGGGAATGGCCATTCTTCCAGCAGCAGGGGACCAAGTCACGATGATCCCCAAGAGAAATTTAGGCGCCAGAAGCCTAAGGAATTTAGTGGAACTACTGATCCACTAGTTGCAGAGAGTTGGATCAAATCCATGGAGGTTATCTTCGAGTACCTCCAACTGTCTGATTTAGATAGGCCAAGGTGCGCTATCTGTCAGGCCTCGTGCTCACAACAGACAACCACATGCGGAAGCTATCAAAAAGTGGGTAAAATTTTCGCTTTTAGGCCCGACGGTTTGAAACACATAATTTAAAATACGACAATACGTAAAATAAGTTTACCAATTCAAAACAACCAACAACAAAGCATACATAAGTACAACATGTATCAAACTCCCCTACGGGTACAACAACAAAGCGCAGGGCATCCCCCTGGCCAGCTGATACATATATATATGCTATATGCTACTGGGACACACTAGCCACCTCCTGGGGCACCACCAGCTGGGTTAAACCCACGACCAGCTGTAGAACCTGGGTTTCCTGAAAACAACACAACAAAGAAACAAACCAAGCCCCGGAGGGACATGGGGTCTGTGAGACCTGAATTCGTATTAAGGATTAATTGTTGAATTAATCGTGTTTTAGCGATCTCTGGTGGTTCAGATTTAATTGTGAATGTTTGGGTTTCACTTTCGAGTTGAGAATCGTATGTAGAGCATTTCTTGAAAGTTTGAGATTTACGAATTTTGGTGAAATTTAGTAGCAGATCTGATGACGTCAGCATCGCGTATTTGTGTAGTGGGGATGACGCAAGCGTTGCTCGAGAGATCTGTTTGATTTTGGTGAGATCTGTAAGCAGCTTTGATGACGTCAGCAAGATTCAACCAAAAGAATCAAAGGTGATCAAAGTAGGACGCAAAACCTGTATCTGCTGAATTGTTGATATCAGCAGGTAAGTTGCGCTGCGGCTGGTTCCAGCAGGTGACTCCAAGTAGCGATGCACGAGCTGGTTCTAAATTTATTACAAGATGTTTTAAGGAGGTGAAATGATTTCTTTGAGAGAAGGTTTGGTGTTTTACAAATTAAAATGATATGAGGGGAATTTTTACTAAATTTTGAAGGTGTGTCATGCTTGATTTCTCAAGTAGCTTGCCACTAATCCCTTTCATATAAAAACCTGTTTTCAAAGTAAGACTCTCATTATTTTGCAAAGAAAAGTTTTAAAGTGTTCTTCAAAGGAATTTCAGAAAAGTTCGTGTGTTGCTCAAAGGGAGGATTCCTGCAGGAAATTTGCTGTTGTTGCAAAGCTTCAATTAAGGCACGTAAAAGCTGATCTTTTCTACACCATTTGAAGCATATATTGTGTTTTAATGGATCTGTTTGCCTGTATGTTATTGATATATTGAAAGTTCATGTTTGAAATGATTTAGACATGATAAGGAAGTAAAGATGGGTTCGAAAATGATGTTTTGATGTTTATGATGCTTCCAGTATGTTTTTCAGAAAATTTATGAAGTTTTATATGTACTGAGGATTCGAATTCATTTTCAGAAATGTTAGGAAAGTTCTTCTTGCAGTAGCTGTAATATTAGAATTTGATAACTGTGTAATTGGCAGTTGCTGGTTGAATCATTGGTATGGTTTGATAGGCAACAGCTGATGGCATCGTTGTTGTTTTGATATTAAAGATGAAGAGTTAAGTATTCAGCAGCTGTATCTACTTGTTAAGATTCATCAGCTGTATGGTTTAGTGTTTATGAATGTTTTTCCTGTAGTTGTAATGTCAAAATTGATAATTTTGTAATCAGTAGTTGTTAGTTGAATCAGTATAAAGTATGATTTGATAAGCGACGGCTGGTAGCGAAATCATTGTTTAGATATTACAAGCGTCTTCGTAAATTCCAGCAGATGCACTGTTCATCAGCAGATGCGTCTTTCTTTATTAATATCAGCAGTTGCTTTCCTTTGATTAGGAATCAGCAGCTGCATTGTGATTTTAAATTCAGCAGTTGCTTTATTCATTTTTCAAGTACTGTTCATTCCAGTTGGTACTAGTCTTGCGACTGGTACTATTCATTTACATAATCGTGTTAGCACTTTTCCTTGCGACTGATTGATGTGCTAACGACGTCGTTTCATTTAGTTATACAAAGATCAGCAGGTAGTTTTTTTATTTCATCTGTTGATCACTCTAACGACATCGTTTTACTTTATACAAAGATCTGCAGGTAGTTTTGTTATTTAATCTGCTGATCGCTCCAACGACATCGTTTCACCTTATATTTATTTAAAAGATCTCGCGACTGGATTCTTACTTGTTGCGACTGGTACTATTCATTTCAGCAGGTATTAGTCTTGCGACTGGTACTATTCCTTGCGACTGGTTTTCCTTTTTACCAGTTCCATTTTAATGATGCGTTTTCACAGTCAAATTCAATACTCAGTAAAGTTTTAAAATGGGAAGCAAACGTTTTAAATGATGGAACCCGATGTTTTACAGAGATGTTTAACGAAAGTTTGTCAAGGAACGAAAGATGTTTTAGATTATGGCATAGACAGTTAAGGTCACCAAGGAGAAGGGTGAGCAATTGTCGAAGATGTCGACTGCCCTTTCATATGAGCTATATGCTAAAACTGATATCGGGAGTCATTTTGATGAAAGTGCAAATTGGACCACATAGAACTTATATGCCATGATCAACTGAAAATGAAATTGAAAGAAAAGAGAAGCTGGGCTATCTTCCCCTGTTTCTGCCATTGAAATGCTTACGAAAATGATATTGTATATTGAAGTTCCTTAACATATGAATTGTACAGATGTCTGCCTGCGTTTTATGAAATTGTCACTACTCAGATTTTACTTGCTGAGCCTTTAGGCTCACTAGCTTTTAAAATGGTGTAGGTACGACAAATGGTGGAGGATCAGCAGGTGAAACTTGAATCAGCAGATGGGTGGCGTTGTGTTTATCCAAGGCCTACGTTTTCCGTGTCTCAGTCGTATTATTTTGATTAGGTTGTTCTGTATTAAATCAGTAGCAATGGTTGTATATTTACATAGAATACACAGCTGTTGTAAACCGCAATTGCAAAGTTATATGAAATACCGTGTTTTCCGCAAATGTTTTAGCAGTAGCGCGTGAACTTATGTACCTGCTGATCTTCGATTTGTCTTGTGTCTTGTTTCCTTTGAGTTATAAGAAATGCAGCTTATAAAAAATTATTTTCTAGCCTTTCTTTTATTCGAAAATTTTTGTTTATTCCAATTCTCGTGGCCCCATTGGGTTTGGGCGTCACAGTGGCTGGCATCCACGGACCGCATAGCTCTCGCGATCGATCTTCCCAATGTTTATATATATGTGATATATAGTTATTTGAATCCGCATGTTTTAAATATGATTTAAAATATCTGCATGAGACCAAATTTTTAAAAAATAAAATCCCTCGTTTTAAATACGATTTAAAACTAATATCAAGATAAATGTTTATTCGATAAACTAAAGGGAATTTAAATTTGTTTAAATTATCCCTACCTTCCATCAACAATGGGTGTACGCCGATGCTACCCGTATACATGGCCCGGCTCATATTATTTAGGCGGTCATGTATGCCGGAAAGCTGTCCACGCCATTGACAATTGTTGTGAGTCGGTTGGAAATCCCTTTAACGTTGGCTCATATTATTGGGGACGTTAAGGGGACCGTCCTTCACGACTCAACATTGATGGGTCATCTTGACACGTGATAGTAAACGGCGTCATATTATTGGGCCCTTACTAGACGTGAGGTGAATACATGGAGGTTGCACCGGTTGCAATCGGAAACTACCTTTTGGGGGTCATGGATGGCTGATATTATTCGGGTCCATGATCGCTTGATTGGGCTCCGTGTACCCACTAAAGAAACTTGATTTCTCGATTTCATTAGAGGGTGGTGAAATCGTTAAAATAGTGGGAGGGTAATTCATAGAACTAAACGACCTTGTTTTATGTCTTAGCGATTATTTTATATATAGTTAGTGATGATTGTTTGTTTTCTTTCAGTATTACTGCTTATACAATGTCTTCGTTCAAAAACCCACTCGCTGCTATACTGGATAGCAACAAGTTCACCGGTCTGAACTACCAAGACTGGCTCCGCAACCTCAACCTTGTGTTGGCTTCGGAGAAACTTATTTATACGATAGAGAAGTGCCCTCCGAAGGAAGCCCCTGCCGATATCATCCCTGAGGAGCTGGTTACGCTTAAACAATGGTGGGACGACAAGGTTAAAGCTCGGTGCTATGTGATGGCATCGATGCCCAATGAAATGCAACGGCGCTTTGAGAAGACAAAGTATGATGCTGACATACTTTTTCATCTCAAAGAATTGTATGGGGAGAACTCTTGACATGAGAGGTTCACGACTGTCAAGGAGCCTATGACGAGCCGCATGCGCGATGGGACTTCGGTCCGCGAGCATGGGGTTCATATGATTGGGATCGTTGAAAAGATGTAGGGCCTTGATATCACACTTCCACACAAGCTGTCTGTGGATGTGCTTCTCCTCTAACTGCCTGCTGCATTCGACCCCTTTGTGGTCAACTTCAACATGAACAAGCTGGCAGCCACCCTTGAAGAGGTGGTTAACATGCTTGTAGTGTTCGAAGGAACCATAAAGAAGGACAAGCCCGTCCTCCTTATGGGCTCTTCTTCCTCTACGAAGAAGGGGCTCAGACGCAAGGGTAAGAAGCGTTCTGCCCCTGCGAAGGAGGAAAAGCCCACTAAGAAGCCAAAAGCAAAGGCTTCCAAGCCAAACAAGAGTGAGGATGTTTGCCACCACTGCCACAAGCCTGGGCATTGGAGAAGGAACTGCAAGGAGTACCTCGACCAGTTGCGAACTGCGAAAGGTATGTTCTATATTGAAATAAATATGTCTCTTAGTTCGACTTCTTGGGTACTTGATACCGGATGTGGATCTTATATCTGCAATGATTTGCAGGTGATGACAAGAAGCCGACATCTTAGAGAGGGTGAGACCCACTTGAGGCTTGGCAATGGAGCAAGAGTTGCTGCAGTAGCTATAGGAGATGTTTATTTATTTCTGTCTTCTGATTTTAAGTTGTTATTGAGAAACGTTTTATTTGTTCCCGAATTAATAAAGAACATTATTTCTGTTTCTATGCTTGATAGTGATGGATATTCTTGTATGTTTGCTAATTCGATTTGCAATATTACAAGAATGAATGTTTAATTGGAACTGGGGAACGCGAAAACGATTTATACACCTTAAAATTAAAATATGTTCCAACTCGCGATGTCGAAGCACATACAACAACGATTAAAAGGAAACACGATAACTTGAACCCAACACAACTTTGGCACGCTAGGCTAGCTCATATTTCTCTAAGTAGGATGAACAAGTTAGTTAGGAGTGACATGTTTGATCTGTCAGACATTAACTCCCTACCGACTTGTGAATCTTGTCTTAAGGGAAAGATGACTAAGCAACCCTTCAAGGGCAAGGGTGAGCGTGCTCGAGGCCTATTGGATTTGATCCATACTGATGTATGCGGCCCGTTTAGTATTGGTACTAAATACGGTCACACATACTTCATCACCTTTACCGACGATCACTCTAGGTATGGGTACTTGTACTTAATGAAGCACAAGTCTGAATCCTTTGAAAGGTTCAAAGAATTCAAGGCTGAAGTAGAAAATCAATTAGGCAAAATTATTAAAGCACTTCGATCCGATCTAGGTGGTGAATACTTGAGTGATGAATTTCAAGACTATCTGAAAGAGAATGGGATTCTCGCACAGTGGACCCTCCGGCCACACCACAGCTCAATGGTGTAGCGGAGCGTCGTAATCGGACCTTGTTGGACATGGTTCGATCTATGATGAGCTTCACTGAACTTCTTACCTCGTTTTGGGGCTATGCGCTCAAAACGGCGGTAATGTTGTTGAACAATGTCCACACCAAGGCAGTGGATAAGACTCCATATGAGATATGGATGGGCAAATCACCCAAATACTCATACATGAGGATTTGGGGATGTCCTGCTTACGTGAAGCAGACAGTGGGAGATTAGCTGGATACGAGATCCATCTTATGCTACTTCATTGGGTATCCAAAGAATTCCATTGGATACTTCTTCTACTATCCAAGTGAAACAAAACGTGTTTAGTTTCTAGGAATGCCACCTTTATCGAAAGGGAATTTCTACTTGATAGAAAAGGCAAAATAGTAGAACTCGAAGAGGTTCGAGATCCAATCGAAGTACCAAGTGAATCTCTTGCACCTCCAGAGCCAGTGTCAGAAACTGGTCGCACCTACATTGGATACTTCTTCTACTATCCAAGTGAAACAAAAGTGTTTGTTTCTAGGAATGCCACCTTTATCGAAAGGGAATTTCTACTTGATAGAAAAGGCAAAATAGTAGAACTCGAAGAGGTTCGAGATCCAATCGAAGTACCAAGTGAATCTCTTGCACCTCCAGAGCCAGTGTCAGAAATGGTCGCACCTAGGAGATCCGAAAGGGTTCCTAGGGCTCCTGAGAGATATGGTTTTCTCCTTGAAGATGATCAAGGTGATCAACTTGTTGGATCTGATCCAAGAACTTTCAAGGAGGCAATTTCCGATGCAGATTCTAATTTGTGGCTTGAAGCAATGCAGTCTGAGTTTGACTCAATGCATGCTAACCAAGTTTGGACTCTTGTTAATCCTCTGAAGGAATTGTTCCTATTGGGTGCAAATGGGTATACAAGAGGAAACTTGGGCCTGATGGTAAGGTAATGACCTACAAGGCACGACTGATCGCGAAAGGTTACACTCAATGGCAAGGTGTTGACTATGATGAAACCTTCTCGCCAGTCGCAATGTTCAAGTCGATTAGAATCTTGTTAGCCATAGCCGCATGGTACGACTATGAGATATTGCAAATGGATGTGAAAACTGCGTTCCTTAATGGAAACATTAAGGAAGAGATCTATATGACGCAGCCTGAGGGTTTCACATCTGTTGGAAGCGAGCATAAGGTATGCAAGCTTCAGAGATCGATCTACGGTCTCAAACAAGCATCGAGGAGTTGGAACCTGAGATTCGATGAAACAATTAAGGAATATGGTTTCATCAAGAATCCCGAGGAGCCATGTGTATATAAGAAGGTAGTTAAAAGCGCTGTGACATTCCTCGTACTTTATGTTGATGACATACTACTCATTGTGAATGATGTAGGAATGCTGCAGTCAACTAAAGTCTGGTTTTCTAGTAGATTTTTGATGAAGGACATGGGTGAAGCATCCTATATTCTTGGAATACAGATCTATCGGGATAGATCGAAACGGATGCTCGGACTCACCCAGGCCACCTACATCGATACCATACTTAAGAGGTTCTCTATGGAAGAGTCCAAGAGAGGACGCCTACCTATGTGCCACGGGGTCACTCTATCTAAGTCTATGTGTCCGAAGACTGATGAGGAGATAGAGATTATGACACGTGTGCCATATGCCTCGGCAATAGGTAGTATTATGTATGGCGTGATCTCTACTTGACCGGATGTCGCATATGCTCTGTGTGACGCCCGAACCCAACGGGGCCACGAGAATTGGGTAAATAAAAATTTTCGAATAAAAGAAGGGCTAAATGATAATTCGCTATAGGCTGTATTTCCTATAACTTGAATGAAACAAAACAAACGACAATTTCAAAGACCAGCTGGTACCTAACTTGCGCGCTAACAGCTAAAAACATTTGCGGAAAAACAGTTTGTATTGATAATTGCAATTGCGATTACAACAGCTGATATTCTAAGTAAATACACAACCGCTGCTACTGATCTAATACAGTACAATCTAAATCAAAATGATACAACTAAGACACGGAAAACGTAGGCCTTGGATAAACACAACGCCACCCATCTGTTGGTTTCAAGTTTCACCTGCTGTTCCTCCATCAGTTGTCGTACCTGCACCATTTTAAAAGCTAGTGAGCCTAAAGGCTCAGCAAGTAAAACCTGAGTAGTAACAATTTCATAAAACGCAGGCAGACATCTGTTCAATACATATGTTAAGGAACTTCAATAAACAATGTCATTTTCGTAAACATTTCAGTAAACATTCAATGGCAGAAACAGGGGATGATAGCCCAGCTTCTCATTAATTTCAATATCATTTTCAGTTGATCATGGCATATAAGTTCTATGTGGTCCAATTTGCACTTTGATCAAAATGACTCTCGATATCAGTTTTAGCATATAGCTCATATGAAAGGGCAGCCGACACTTGGACGACTACTCACCCTTCTACAATTGGGTGACCGTAACTATCTATGCCATAATCTAAAATAGCTTTTGTTCCTTAACAATCCTTTTTTTAAATATTCCTTGAAATTTCTGTAAATCATCGGGTTCCATCATTTTAAACACTTGCTTCCCATTTTTAAAACTTCTCTGAGAATCGAATTCAACCTCTGGAAAATTATCGTTAAAATGGAACTGGTTGAAAGAAAACCAGTCGCAAAGGAAATAGTACCAGTCGCAAGACTAATACCAGCTGAATGAACAGTACCAGTCGCAACGAATAGGAATTAGTCGCAAGACAAGAATCCAGTCGCGAGGTCTTTTAAACAAATATAAAGTGAAACGATGTCGTTAGCACTTAAACCAGTCGCTACAACCAATCGCTACAACCAATCGCTACAACCAGTCGCAAGATAAGAAAACGCTAACATACAGAACCAGTCGCAACTAGAAAGATATGAATTAAATGAAACGATGTCGTAGCGTGTCAACCAGTCGCAGGAAAAATAGATATTGCAACTGCTGAATTAATAGGAATGCACCTGCTGGTGAACAGTGCATCTGCTGGAATTTACAAAAGACAATTGTAATATCAAAACAATAATTGCTCCACCAGCCGTCGCCTATTAAACCAGACTTTATACTGATTCAACTAGCAACTACTGATTACACAATCATTAAATCCCGATATTACAGCAGAAGAAGAACATTCGTAAACGTTATAACAATGCAGCTGCTGAATCTTAACAAGTAGATACAGTTGCTGGAACATGACTCGACATTCGTAATATCAAAACAACAACTATGCCATCAGCCGTTGCCTATCAAACCATACTTTACAATGATTCAACCAGCAACTACAGATTACACAATTATCAAATTCTGATATTACAACTACTGCGATAAGAACATTCATAACATTTCTTGAAATGAATTCGAATCCTCAGTACATTTAAAACATTCATAACTTTTTGAAAAACATACTGGAAGCATCATAAACATCAAAACATCATTTTCGAACCCATATTTCTTTCCTTATCATGTCTAAATCATTTCAAACATGAACTTTAAATATATCAATAACAAACAGGCAATCAGATCCATAAAAACACAATATATGCTTCAAATGGTGTAGCAAAGGATCAGCTTTTACTTGCCTTAAACAAAGCTTTACGACAACAGCTAATTCCTGCAGAAATCCTCCCTTTGAGCAACGCACGAACTCTTCTGGAATTTCTTTGAAGAACACTTTAAAACTTTTCTTTGCAAATGATGAAAATCTTACTTTGAAAACAGGTTTTTTTATATGAAAGGGATTAGTGGCAAGCTACTTGTGAAATCAATCATTACACACCTTTAAATTTAGTAAAATTCCCTTCATATTATTTTAATTTGTAAAACACCAAACCTTCTCTTAAAGAAAGCATTTCACCTCCTTAAAACATTTTCCAATCGATTTAAAATCCAGCTCGTGCATCGCTCCTTGGAGTCATCTGCTGGAACCAGCCGCAGCGCATCTTACTTGCTGATATCAACAAATCAGCAGACACATAACATTTAAAATTGCCAAATTGGCCCAAAAGATTAGTAAAATGCATAAATGTGGTCCTATGGATTTTGGGGCGTTACACTCTGAGTGTCACGAGCCGCTACCAGGCCAACCCCGGCCAATTGCATTGGAAGGCTGTGAAGGATATTCTTAAGTACTTACGAAGGACTAAGAATATGTTTATGGTCTATGGGGTTGGTGAACTGAAACTGGAAGGCTACACTGATTCTAGATTCCATTGTGACGTGGATGATTCGAAGTCAACCTCTGGATTTGTATTCATGCTCAATGGTGGTGCTTTCTCTTGGAAGAGTTCCAAGCAAGACACCATCACGGATTCAACCACTGATGCTGAGTACATCGCAGCATCAGCTGCTGCTAAGGAGGCGGTTTGGATAAGGAATTTCGTCCAAGAGTTGGGCGTCATTCCTAATGGAGTTGGTCCAGTCCCGGTGTACTGCGACAACACGGATGCCGTTGCGCAAGCAAAGGAGCCTAGGTCTCACCAAAGATCCAAACATATACTGAGGAAATACCACATAATCCGGGATATTGTGGCTAGAGGTGACATAGCAGTTGAGAGAGTCGCCTCTGCGGACAACGTTGCTGATCCACTTACGAAGCCCTTGCCAGGACCGTTGTTTGAGAAACATCGCGAAACAATGGGACTGCGTCTGATGAGTAGTTGGCTTTAGGGCAAGTGGGAGATTGTTAGAGTAGATGCCCAACTAGCCAACTTGTGGCGTGTGGGTTCATAGACTCTTGTATATGACAATCTTTATATATGATATTCGCATTTTATTTATGACATTCTTTACTTTCATTGTGTTGTATGATGATTAACAATTGCGTTGAGTAAAGACCTAGAATGCACTATAGTGTATGTTAGATGTGATTGTGGGTATGACGGCTAGCATGAAACACATCTAATAGTCACTGTGTATACTGAATTAATTCCGAGTCAATTGGGCCTTCAAAATGAGGATAAGGCCGCCCGAGCTCGAGACTAGTATCTGCGATGCAAAATACCATGTTTCATTGGTAGGGAACATTGTGATGTTCTGAGCATGTAGATAGATAGTGACTTGGTGATCTATCGAACTACCCTCGTTCGGACTTTTCAAGTGGTTACCATTTGTCGAGTGGATAAGTTCGAGGTCTTGGTTGTACTGATTAGTCCTCATGACTCGAAACGTCATTGAGACTCTACATGATAGGCGTCTCACTTTTACCCGTTTGCCGACTCACTTGGGGTCATTAGGCGGCGGGATTGGGTGAGACCCCGATGCATGTAGGAGTCGATGCATCGTTGTCGAGGATTCACCGCTCGCAGACATGCGTGAATATCCTATGCTATCTGAGGGGATAATAGTGTATAAATCTCTGGCCAGAGTACTAGAAGTGTTTTAGGTAAATGGGTTTACCTAGTTACACTCGTGATGTCACTATTCGATCTCCAAGATGTATGCATAGCTATCGGATCTAACGACTCTCGATTTACCAATTTTCGTTGATCTGATCGGGATATATGGATTGAAAGGACCGTATTGTACGCTAACCACGACCAACTGGTTCTTGCAGGCACTATCAGTGATACCTAGGGGATCATGGGGCGATGTTTCTAGACGCTCTTACCATGATCCGATGGGCAAGTCCGGAATTGTGATTCCGGAGCCACAATGGTTGTGGGCCCACGGCTAGCTGTATCCCTGAACCATTGAGGGCAACACAAGTACTGGATTCAAGATTCCCGCACGGAAACTAAGCTCAATGTATTGAGCACTTGAGGAGGATTTTGGGGAGTGCGACTTCCTAAAAGTCAACAGGGGTCAAATCGTGATTTCCCGACGTTGAGGGGCAAACGGTCATTTTGCACTGGGGTTCTGAAAAATGATTTTTCAGATCATAGTATTCAGTTTTGGAAACTGAGTCGATCGGTCCGATCTGATCGGCGATCGGAGTTATGATGAAGTCAAGGTGATGGGATGCAGGGGTCAAATCGTGATTTCCCGACGTTGAGGGGCAAACGGTCATTTTGCACTGGGGTTCTGAAAAATGATTTTTCAGATCATAGTATTCAGTTTTGGAAACTGAGTCGATCGGTCCGATCTGATCGGCGATCGGAGTTATGATGAAGTCAAGGTGATAGGGATGAACCGAATGTTCATACGTTGGACCCGGGCCCGTTGGGCCGGTCCAAGTTTATCTCTAGTCTATTTAAATAGACTTAAAGGCTTTAATCAAAACACTTGATTACACTTAACCCTAACCCTAAAAAGCTCACGCCGCCTCCCTCCTCACGCACCTCACGACCGCCGCCGGTTTCACGCGCCGCCGCCGCCGCCTTGCCACGCCGGAATTTGTTCCGGCCAACTTTTCGAGGAGTTTCTGTCCGTGCCGATCTCATCAGGCCTTCTAGTGTAGGCTGACGAAGGAGTCTCCATTCCGGTCGTGGACCTGATTGACGTAATCTACCGCCGCCTACCGTGAAGTGCCGATTTCCTCGAGACTGGTCGGAGCCAGGCGCCTAGACGCCAGCAAGGTAACTGACTAAACACCCTATGAATGGTTCATATTGTGTTATTATAGAATTGTATTGAACGTTTCCCGACCTAATTTTGTTCTTCCGCTGCCTCACCGGGAGACAGGATCCGGATCCACCACGGTTCCCCAACAATCAGATCTGATTGAGTTACTATATCAGATCTGATACATCTCACTGCTGCCCAGCTTTTGATGACGTCACGACTACTGAAATATTCAATAAGCTTGGATGACGTCACAACTGCTGAATACTTCTACTGCTGAATCCATCTTCTCCAGCTTCTCTTATAGTTACTCCTGATCAGACTTCGCTCTTCATTTCCTGTAGACTTCTCCATCAGACTTCATCAGACTTCTCTGTACGTGACGCAACTAACAGCAAGTACAGCTGGACTTCCACGTAAGCATATCTGTTCACGCTTGACTCCACGTAAGGATTTATGTCCATGTAGGATTCCACGTAAGGGAAGCTGTCCACGTAAGCATCTCTGTCAAACATAGATTTTGCCTGATTACGATCAGCTGGCTCAGTTTTGGACGTCTCCATTGCTAATCCAGCCATTACGTCTAAGTTGATCCAGATTTCTCAAGTCTTATTCCATTTCTTCTTTAGATCTCTTCTGTTAAATCTGTACACTACGTAGAAATGTTAGAAACACAATAACAGGTTTTGTGTAATTCAAAACTCAGATCTGGATCTGTTATCCTGATCCATCAATCTCTCCCTTTTTCATTTACACAAAACCTCAAATAACAGATGCAGGATCTAACAATTCTCTACATTTTTGTGGGAATCAAAAAGGAATCGAAAACTGGTTTCCCGACAAATTTTAAATAAAGCTCTCCTTACACTGCCACAACAAAAACAACGTGACAGCAGAAATTTTAAATATTTTGGAAACCAAAATTGGGAAAAACCGTATGCATGAATGATATGATTTTGAAATAGCTGATAGTGTGCTTCTGCTTTAGCTTATATATGCAGATGAAGGATTAATAATAACTCTTCCTATCTTTTATAATATAAGCTCAAATCATTTTAATAACGAAGCACCAGTTGAAATTTCGCAAAAACTATCAGAGCACATAAATAAATTTTGTTTAAAAAAGAACATGTGCTACTGAACCATCAGTTAAAGCATTTAAAAATAGATAGCACATGCGTCTTAAAAAAATGCTCGTTGACGAACAACCTGCTCTGATACCACTTGTTAGGACCGAAGGATCAGATCTCAGATTCAATAAAATAAACAACATAATATAAGGTAGGGCCGAGATCTGATCCTATGAAATAAGGAGCGAGCGCTGCTAATATAAATTAAAAATTTTGCGCTGCTATAAAGGAGCTACAATAGCTCACGGTTCTTGAACATTAAACAGAGCACCGGAGACAGATCTGGTATGAAATAAAATCATGTGGAATACACCAGAACTGAATCCTAATTTTAAAACCCGGCACAAACAGATTTCTGTTAAAACAATGCAATGCGACTGCATGAAATCTGTTTGCTTTGTGTGATCTATGTATCCTGCCTCCCTTATAGAGATAGATTAATATCTAGGAGAGAAAACTCCATAAAAAACACTCATATTACCCCGAACCCTGCAGTACCCTGAAAAACCCTGCAGAACCCTGGGGAGCCACAAAAAGATTTAACCCAGAGGAAATGTATGCCCCAAATCCCTAATGTATATGACCTATGAAAACCAAAACCAAAACCATAACCACAAACCAAAACATATATAATATAGAATTTTGTTTAAATAGCAGTATAAAACACTAACATCCATCCCTTGGGTTAAAGCAAATACCTTGGGATAAAACTTTGTCTGGAGATGAACTGAATGTTCATTGTTGGACCCGGGCCCGTTGGGCCGGTCCAAGTCCAACACTTAATCTATTTATATATTATTAAGAGACTTG
>KV004544.1:23507-35632 GCA_001598015.1 Dorcoceras hygrometricum | reverse complement strand
ACTCGTTTCGTTGACGAACAACCTGCTCTGATACCACTTGTTAGGACCGAAGGATCAGATCTCAGATTCAATAAAATACATAATATATGTTTGCTTTGTGTGTGCTAATGTGTAACTGATAAATGCGTATGCGGAATAAATACAGTAAATCATAAAGAGATTACGCTGCTGTTTGTTTATGGAAGTTCGGATATAAATGTCCTACATCTCCCCTTCTTCTGCTCCGGGAAGGATCCACTAGAAGATTTGATCTACACATCGTGTACAGACCCGATCCAACAGCCAGCAACTGCTAAAACTCCTAGACTCTACACCAGCCCTCGGCTGTGTCAATCACTTGTTTTATGCCCCTGTGAGAAAGGCTACAAACACAGAGTTTAACGTCTTCGTGCTTGGACGGGATCTGATTTTACATTTTGGGTTTGAGATTCATTCACTATACAATTTTGCTCAACTCTCAAGAATGTGAATGAATCTCTATGTGTGAGATATACAGTTTACCGATCCAACAGCCAGCAACTGCTAAAACTCCTAGACTCTACACCAGCCCTCGGCTGTGTCAATCACTTGTTTTATGCCCCTGTGAGAAAGGCTACAAACACAGAGTTTAACGTCTTCGTGCTTGGACGGGATCTGATTTTACATTTTGGGTTTGAGATTCATTCACTATACAATTTTGCTCAACTCTCAAGAATGTGAATGAATCTCTATGTGTGAGATATACAGTTTAAGAACAAATCTCGTAATAATAATATCTCACACAACTGGGAAATGCTCCTAAAGAGCTGATTAAGACTCAGCAGTCGACACTGCAATAAGCTCCTCTCTAATGGTGGTCGACTACTTCATCTTCCTGTTTTCTTCCCTCTGTAATTTCTCTGTTTTTGTCTTTCACACCAGCATCATTGATTTCTTCAAATCTTCTCCCTTAAATAGCCTTTGTTCAAATTCAATCCGTTGGACACAAATTTTCTTCACGTTGAAATATGTTCTGTAAAGTACCGACAGGAATGTCCTTGTGTCCTTTCTTTTGCAGGCTTTTGCCTTCTTCTGAATAAGCTTTTAAACATTGATCAGCTTCTGCTTGCGTCTCTTCTGTTCACATCTTAATATGCTCAGCAGTTGACTTCTATGTTCTAGTGAATCTTCATATATGTTGTCAACTGCTTCGCCTTTCTCTTCTTATCACGTCTTATTCAGCTTCTGCTTTGATTCAGCTTTTGCTTCGATTCAGCTTTTGCTTAGATTCAGCTTCTGCTTGTATCTTTTCTTCATTGCTGATCGACATCTGATATGGCTTGTCTTTACTGCTGAACCTTCCCTCTGTTCACTGCTGAACGTACTGTAGCTCACTGCTGAATCTACTGTAGCTCACTGCTGAATCGTTCTCTTCAGTTCATAGCCGGATAACTGTTCTTTGTTCAACTGCTGATTCTGCTGACGTCAAGGTTGCTGATCCACCTGTTGTATCAACTGCTTATCCGCTCCAGCTGGTCCATCTTTCCCTTAGCGCTCCAGCTGGTCGATGTTATTTTCTTCTTATCTCTTGATCAACATCTACTTTCAACTTCTGATCAGCTGCTCCTCTTGTCTTCAACAACTGATCAGACATCACATTTTCGAATGAGACCTGTGCTATTCCCTCCGAAACGGTCCAACGAACAAGACTAAGTACCACGCAGTGAGCTCCTCGGTTTTTGGCAAAATTCCTTCGTTTAGGCTTCCGAAAATGCGATTTACTATTTTCAGCTCTTGGTCTGCTATAGTATCAGATCTGATTGAGTTACTGTATCAGATCTGATACATCTCACTGCTGCCCAGCTTTTTATGACGTCACGACTGCTGAAATCTTAAATAAGCTTGGATGACGTCACAACTGCTGAATACTTCTACTGCTGAATCCATATTCTCCAGCTTCTCTTATAGTTACTCCTGATCAGACTTCTCCAGACTTCGCTCTTCATTTCCTGTAGACTTCTCCATCAGACTTCATCAGACTTCTCTGTACGCGATGCAACTAACAGCAAGTACAGCTGGACTTCCACGTAAGCATATCTGTTCACGTTGTGTGTATATATATATATATATATATATATATATATATGTATCGTCGATCTTTTGTTTTTCGCTCATTTCCTCCGTTGCATTTGATTGCTTCATTACTTCGCTTTCGTTTGTTTCTCTTATCTTTACATTTTAGCCTTTCGTTATAATATTTGTTGTCGTTCAATTTTTCTTCCGGTGAGTACCTCGATCTGTTCTCTTATTTAATGTATTTGTATTTTGACATTATAATTTTTAAATTTTTTATATTCCAAAATTTATGGATGTTTCAAAATATGTTTTATTTAATTCAAGTGTGTTTATAATCATATCTTGTTTTATTTTTTCAGGTTAAATTCAAAAATTGTACCAATATCAACAATACAAGGTAATTTTTATGTATTATTTTTATTCGAAATCTTTATTTGTAATTTTGTTAGTCTAATGTACACGGAATATTATTTATATGTCAACATTATTTAACCAATTATAAGATTTATAATTGATTATATTTATAAGATAAAGATAGTATATTGTACTCATTTAATTAGAACTGAGATTAGATTTCCTATAATTATAAGATTACATAAGATAATTGAGCTTCGTCCGCATAAATCATTTTAATAGCTCAAGAAGACAGCCTGACTAAGTTCAATAATCCGTTTGTAACAGAGTTGTTGGATCTGTTTTTACAGATCCTAATTATGTTTTGAATTACACAAAACCTATTATTGTGATTCTAACAATTCTACTTAAGTGTACAGGTTTTAGAAACGAAGAAGACAATCAGCAGCAGCTATATTTGTCCAGGCAGTTGGTTCGCAACATTATCAATCAGCAGTTGGTTTGGTATTCATGGAATCAGCAGTTGAATTAGCAATGGAGACGTCCAGAGTTACATCAGCTGTTCGTAATCAGCTGGAGCATGATAATCCAGCTGAAACAATAACAACCAGCTGAAGAGCTAAAGTGCGAAGCGAACCAGCTGAATCAAGTATTGAGAAGCTTGCTGGAGCAGTAGATAGAAGAAGAAGATTCGAGTTATAAGTACTGCTGATGAATCTATCAGCAGTCGTGTTTATAAGTACTGCTGACGAATCTGTTAGCAGTCGCAAAGTTATAAGTACTGTTGATGAATCCATCAACAGTCGCTATTAAAGAAGAAGAAGAAGAAGATTTCGTTTATAAGTACTGCTGATGAATCTATCAGCAGTCGTGTTTATAAGTACTGCTGACGAATCTGTTAGCAGTCGCAAGAAGAAGAAGAAGAAGAAGAAGATTTCGTTTATAAGTACTGTCGATGAATCTATCGACAGTCGCCATTCTTGAAGATTAGAAGAAGCAGGATGTATCGCAAGCTGGAGCTGGAGCTGGAATGAAGAAAGAAGTTCAGCAGGAAGCTACAGTTGGAGATTCAGCAGATGAGAAGAGGCGCTAAATTTGGATTGAGCTGTGATGACATCAGCCTTGATGTCATCACAATCAGCAGATGGATATCAGCAGATGATGCTAAGCGCAAAAGAGAAGCGACGTCGTATTGGTAATTCAGCAGATGATGAAGATCAGCAGATGAAGAGAGATGTTAAAGAGAAGCGACGTCGTAGAAGGGGAAATTCAGCAGGATGCTAATGTTGATCAGCAGGATGCTATCTGGAGTTAGCGATGGCAAAACGATGTCGTTTACATAAGTTGGTACGACAGCGTTTTGACTTCGCACAAATAATTCAGCAGGATGATCTTTGCGAAAAGATTCAGCAGGCGCGGAGATTCAGCAGGTAGCAACAGTACTTCCAGTCGAGAGCTTATTTGTATCAGCTGTTGCTACGCTTCCAGTCGCAAACTCCAGTCGCAAGATTCAGTCGCAAGATTCAGCAGAAGCGCAAGATCAGCAGTAGTCGACTTGAATCAGCAGCAGCGAAGCAGTTGACAATTTACGAAGAGTTGCAAGAGCTGGATGTCAACTGCTGAGCTCAATTCAAAATGGAGAAAGCGACAGAAGCCTGCAAAAGAAAAAGGACGCAAGTACTTTTACTTTACAGAGGAGCGTTGCACCAAAATAGAAAGAAGACAAGACAGCCTTCTGGAGCGCTGAAGAGTTTTTGGAAGCTTTCCAACGGGAAGAAATTCAGCAGAGGCTATATATTCGAGGCAACGCCCATTGAAGAAAGTGACTGAGGCTCTGCAGAGTGAACGAGACGCTATGCGTTCGTTCAGTTGGTGCAACTACAATACTGTGGGAAATATTCATTGATTACACAGTGCACCAACAGAGGGAAAATAATCTGAAGTGAAGCTGTCAACTAATCATTCGAGAGAGAGTTTCATTGCAGTTGACAGTGTAGCTAGAATAAGTTGGAACGACAGCGTTTTGCATTCGCTCCAACAGCCAGCAACTGCTAAAACTCCTAGACTCTACACCAGCCCTCGGCTGTGTCAATCACTTGTTTTATGCCCCTGTGAGAAAGGCTACAAACACAGAGTTTAACGTCTTCGTTCTTGGACGGGATCTGATTTTACATTTTGGGTTTGAGATTCATTCACTATACAACTTTGCATGAATCTCTATGTGTGAGATATACAGTGTAAGAACAACTCTCGTAATAATAATATCTCACATAACTGGGAAATGCTCCTAAGTAGCTGATGAAGACTCAGCAGTCGACACTGCAATAAGCTCCTCTCTAATGGTGGTCGACTGCTTCATCTTCCTGTTTTCTTCCCTCTGTGATTTCTCTGTTTTTGTCTTTCACACCAGAATCATCTATTTCTTCAAATCTTCTCCCTTAAATAGCCTTTGTTCAAACTCAATCCGTTGGAAACAAATTTTCTTCCCGTTGAAAGATGTTCTGTAAAGTACCGACAGGATTGTCCTTGTGTCATTTCTTTTGCAGGCTTTTGTCTTCTTCTGAATAAGCTTTTGAACATTGATCAGCTTCTTCTTGCGTCTCTTCTGTTCACATCTTAATATGCTCAGCAGTTGACTTCTAAGTTCCAGTGAATCTTCATATATGTTGTCAAATGCTTCGCCTTTCTCTTCTTATCTCGTCTTATTCAGCTTCTGCTTTGATTCAGCTTTTGCTTCGATTCAGATTTTGCTTAGATTTAGCTTCTGCTTGTATCTTTTCTTCATTGCTGATCGACATCTGATATGGCTTGTCTTTACTGCTGAACATACCTCTGTTCACTGCTGAACGTACTGTAGCTCACTGCTGAACGTACTGTAGATCACTGCTGAATCGTTCTCTTCAGTTCATAGCCGGATAACTGTTCTTTGTTCAACTGCTGATTCTGCTGACGTCAAGGTTGCTGATCCTCCTGTTGTATCAACTGCTGATCCTGACTTCTTATTGCTCCAGCTGGTCCATCTTTCCCTTAGCGCTCCAGCTGGTCGATGTTATTTTCTTCTTATCTTTTGATCAACATCTGCTTTCAAATTATGATCAGCTGCTCCTCTTGTCTTCAACAACTGATCAGACATCAAATTTTCGAATGAGACCTATGCTATTCCCTCCGAAATGGTCCAACGAGCAAGACTCAGTACTACGCAGTGAGCTCCTCTGTTTTTGGCCAAATTCCTTCGTTTAGGCCTCCGAAAATGCGATTTACTATTTTCAGCTCTTGGTCTGCTACAGTATCAGATCTGATTGAGTTACTGTATCAGATCTAATACATCTCACTGCTGCCCAGCTTTTTATGACGTCACGACTGCTGAAATCTTAAATAAGCTTGGATGACGTCACAACTGCTGAATACTTCTACTGCTGAATCCATCTTCTCCAGCTTCTCTTGTAGTTACTCCTGATCAGACTTCTCCAGACTTCGCTCTTCATTTCCTGTAGACTTCTCCATCAGACTTCATCAGACTTCTCTGTACGCGACGCAACTAACAGTAAGTACAGCTGGACTTCCACGTAAGCATATCTGTTCATGCTGGACTCCACGTAAAGATTTCTGTCCACGTAGGATTCCACGTAAGAGAAGCTGTCCACGTAAGCATCTCTGTTCAACATTGCTTTTCCCTGATTACGATCAGCTGGCTCAGCTTTGGACGTCTCCATTGCTAATCTAGCCATTACGTCTAAGTTGTTGATCCAGATTTCTCAAGTCTTATTCCATCTCTTCTTTAGATCTCTTCGGTAAAATCTGTACACTACGTACAAATTTTAGAAACACAATGACAGGTTTTGTGTAATTCAAACTCATATCTGGATCTGTTATCCTGATCCATCAATCTCTCCCTTTTTCATTTACACAAAACCTCAAATAACAGATGCAGGATCTAACAATTCTCTCCCTTTTTGTGGGAATCAAAAATGAATCGAAAACTGGTTTTCCCGACAAATTTTAAATAAAGCTCTCCCTACACTGCCACAACAAAAACAACGTGACAGCAGGAATTTTACAGATTGGAAACCAAAATTGGGAAAACCGTATGCATGAATGATATGATTTTGAAATAGCTGATAGTGTGCTTCTTCTTTAGCTTATATATGCCGATGAAGGATTAATAATAACTCTCCCTATCTTTTATAATATAAGCTCAAATCATTTAAATAACGAAGCACCAGCTGAAATTTCGCAAAAACTATCAGAGCACATAAATAAATTTTGTTTAAAAAAGAACATGTGCTACTGAACCATCAATTAAAGCATTTAAAAACAGATAGCACATGCGTTTTAAAAAAAATGCTCGTTCAAGAACAACCTACTCTGATACCACTTGTTAGGACCGTAGGATCATATCTCAGATGCAATAAAATAAACAACATAACATAAGGGAGGGGCGAGATATGATCCTATGAAATAAGGAGCGAGTGCTGCTATATAAATTAAAAATTTTGCGCTGCTATAAAGGAGCTACGATAGCTCACGGTTCTTGAACATTAAACAGAGCACCGGAGACAGATCTGGTATTAAATAAAATCATGCGGAATACACCAGAACTGAATCCTAATTTTAAAACCCGGGACAAACAGATTTCTGTTAAAACAATGGAATGCGACTGCTTGAAATCTGTTTGCTTTGTGTGTGCTAATGTGTAACTGATAAATGCGTATGCGGAATAAATACAGTAAATCATAAAGAGATTACGCTGCTGTTTGTTTATGGAAGTTCGGATATAAATATCCTACATCTCCCCTTCTTCCGCTTCGGGAATGATCCACTAGAAGATTTGATCTACACATCGTGTACAGACCCGATCCAACTGTTGGGGAACAACGGTGTAGGATCCGGATCCCGCCTCCCAGGGCGCAGTGGAAAACAAAATTGCCCGGGAGACGATCAATACAATAAAATTCAAACACAATACGAACCATTCATAGGGTGTTTTTCGTTGATTACCTTGCTGGAAACTCATGCCTAGCTCCAACCGGAATTACAAGAACGCCGGCTCTTCACGGTAGGCGGCGGTAGATTCGTCAATCAGGTCCACGACCGGAAACGATCTCCCTCCGATCAGCCTGCACTAGAAGACTGATGGATTTTATCACCAACGGATTCTCCTCGAAAAGTTGGCCGTAGCAAGTCCGCCGAGGCGGCGGCGGCTGCGAGGCTTTGGATGAGAAGGGGGCGGCGCTTTTAGAGCTAGGGTTAGGGTTGTGTAATCAAGTGTTAAGTTATGAGTTATGAAGCCCTATTCTACCTTAAGTAGATTAGTGATGGACTTGGACCGGCCCAACGGGCCCGGGTCCAACGGATGAACATTCGGTTCATCCCTATCACCGTGACTTCATCATAACTCCGATCGCCGATCAGATCGAACAGATCGACTCAGTTTCCAAAACAGAATACTATGATCTGAAAAACAATTTTTCAGAACCCCAGTGCAATATGATCGTTTTGCCCCTCAACAGCGGAAATCACGATTTGACCTCTGTTGACTTTTAGGAAGTCGCACTTCCAAAATCCTCCTCCTATGCTCAACACATTTAGCTCAGTATCCGTGCGGGAATCTCGAATCCAGTACTTGTGTGACCCTCAATGGTTCAGGGATACAGCTAGCTGTGGGCCCACAACCATTGTGGCTCCGGAATCACAATTCCGGACTTGCCCATCGGATCATGGTAAGAGTGTCTAGCAACATCGCCCCATGATCCCCTAGGTATTACTGATAGTTCCTGCAAGAACCAGTTGGTCGTGGTTTGCGTACAGTACGGTTCTTTCAATCCATATATCCCGATCAGATCAACGACCATTGGTAATTCGAGAGTCGCTATAGATCCGATAGCTATGCATAAATCTTGGAGATCGAATAGTGACATCGCGAGTGTAACTAGGTAAACTCATTTACCTAAAACACTTCTAGTACTCTGGCCAGAGATTTATACACTATCGTCTCCTCAGATAACATAGGATATCCACGCATGTCTGCGAGCGGTGAATCCTCGACAACGATGCATCGACTCCTACATGCATCGGGGTCTCACCCAATCCCGCCGCTAATGACCCCAAGTGAGTCGGCAAACGAGTCAAAGTGAGACGCCTATCATGTAGAGTCTCAATGACGTTTCGAGGCATGAGGACTAATCAGTACAACCAAGACCTCGGACTTATCCACTCGACAAATGGTAACCACTTGGAAAATCCGAACTAGGGTAGTTCGATAGATCACCAGGTCACTATCTATCTGCATGCTCAGAACATCACAATGTTCCCTACCAATGAAACATGGTACTTTGCATCGCAGATACTAGTCTCGAGCTCGGGCGGCCTTATCCTCATTTTGACGGCCCAATCGACTAGGAACTAATTCAGAATACACAGTGACTATTAGATGTGTTTCGTGATAGCCGTCATACCCACTATCACATCTAGCATACACTATAGTGCATTCTAGGTCTTTACTCAACGCAATTGTTAATCATCATACAACACAATGAAAGTAAAGAATGCCATAAATGAAATGCGAATATCATATATAAAGATTGTCATATACAAGAGTCTATAAACCCACACGCCACAAGTTGGCTAGTTGGGCATCTACTCTAACAATCTCCCACTTGCCCTAAAGCCAACTACTCATCAGACGTAGTCCCATTGTTTAGTGATGTTTTTCAAACAAGGGTCCTGGAAAGGGCTTCGTAAGTGGATCAGCAACGTTGTCCGCAGAGGCGACTCTCTCAACTGCTATGTCACCTCTAGCCACAATATCCCGAATTATGTGGTATTTCCTCAGTATATGTTTGGATCTTTGGTGAGACCTAGGCTCCTTTGCTTGCGCAACGGCACCCGTGTTGTCGCAGTACACCGGGACTGGACCAACTCCATTAGGACTGACGCCCAACTCTTGGACGAAATTCCTTATCCAAACCGCCTCCTTAGCAGCAGCTGATGCTGCGATGTACTCAGCCTCAGTGGTTGAATCCGCGATGGTGTCTTGCTTCGAACTCTTCCAAGAGACAGCACCACCATTGAGCAGGAATACAAATCCAGAGGTTGACTTCGAATCATCCACGTCACACTGGAAGCTAGAATCAATGTAGCCTTCCAGTTTCAGTTCACCACCCCCATAGACCATGAACATATTCTTAGTTCTTCACAAGTACTTAAGAATATCCTTCACAGCCTTCCAATGCAATTGGCCGGGGTTGGCCTGGTAGCGGCTCGTGACACTCAGAGCATATGCGACATCCGGTCTAGTCGAGATCATGCCATACATAATACTACCTATTGCCGAGGCATTTGGCACACGCGTCATACTCTCTATATCCTCATCAGTCTTCGAACACATAGACTTAGATAGAGTGACCCCGTGGCACATAGGTAGGTGTCCTCTCTTGGACTCTTCCATAGAGAACCGCTTAAGTATGGTATCAATGTAGGTGGCTTGGGTGAGTCCGAGCATCCGTTTCGATCTATCCCGATAGATCTGTATTCCAAGAATATAGGATGCTTCACCCATGTCCTTCATCGAAAATCTACTAGACAACCATACTTTAGTTGATTGCAGCATTCCTACATCATTCCCAATGAGTAGAATGTCATCAACATAAAGTACGAGGAATGTCACAGCGCTTTTAACTACCTTCTTATACACACATGGCTCCTCGGGATTCTTGATGAAACCGAATTCTTTAATTGTTTCATCGAATCTCAGGTTCCAACTCCTTTATGCTTGTTTGAGACTGTAGATCGATCTCTGAAGCTTGCATAATACTTTAGTTGATTGCAGCATTCCTACATCATTCCCAATGAGTAGAATGTCATCAACATAAAGTACGAGGAATGTCACAGCGCTTTTAACTACCTTCTTATACACACATGGCTCCTCGGGATTCTTGATGAAACCGAATTCTTTAATTGTTTCATCGAATCTCAGGTTCCAACTCCTTTATGCTTGTTTGAGACTGTAGATCGATCTCTGAAGCTTGCATACCTTATGCTCGCTTCCAACAGATGTGAAACCCTCAGGCTGCGTCATATAGATTTCTTCCATAATGTTTCCATTAAGGAACACAGTTTTCACATCCATTTTCCATATCTTATAGTCGTACCATGCGGCTAAGGCTAATAAGATTCTAATTGACTTGAACATCGCGACTGGCGAGAAGGTTTCATCATAGTCAACACCTTGCCTTTGAGTGTAACCTTTCGTGACCAGTCGTGCCTTGTAGGTCATTACCTTACAATCAGGCCCAAGTTTCCTATTGTATACCCATTTAGACCCAATAGGAACAATTCCTTCGGGAGGGTTAACAAGAGTCCAAACTTGGTTAGCATGCATCGAGTCTAACTCAGATTGCATTGCTTCAAGCCACAAATTAGAATCTGCGTCAGAAATTGCCTCCTTGAAAGTTCTTGGATCAGATCCAACAACTTGATCACCTTGATCATCTTCAAGGAGAAAAACATATCTCTCAGGAGCCCTAGGAACCCTTTCGGATCTCCTAGGTGCGACCATTTATGGTATTGGCTCTGTAGGTGCAGGAGATTCACTTGGTACTTCAGTTGGTTCTCGAACCTCATCGAGTTCTACTATTTTTCCCTTTCTATCAGTAGAAATTCCCTTTCCATAAAGGTGGCATTCCTAGAACAAACACTTTTGCTTCGCTGGGATAGTAGAAGTAGTATCCAATGGAATTCATTGGATACCCAATGAAGTAGCATAAGATGGATCTCGTATCCAGCTTATCTCCCACTGTCTGCTTCAGGTAAGCAGGACATCCCTAAATCCTCATGTATGAGTACTTGGGTGGTTTGCCCATCCATATCTCATATGGAGTCTTATCCAATGCCTTGGTGTGGACATTGTTCAACATCATTACCGCCGTTTCGAGCGCATAGCCCCAAAACGAGGTAGGAAGTTCAGTGAAGCTCATCATAGATCGAACCATGTCCAACAAGGTCCGATTACGACGCTCCGCTACACCATTGAGTTGTGGTGTGGCCGGAGGGGTCCACTGTGCGAGAATCCCATTCTCTTTCAGATAGTCTTGAAATTCAGCACTTAAGTATTCACCACCTCGATCAGATCGAAGTGCTTTAATACTTTTGCCTAGTTGATTTTCTACTTCAGCCTTGAATTCTTTGAACTTTTCAAAGGATTCAGACTTGTGCTTCATCAAGTACAAGTACCCATACCTAGAGTAATCGTCGGTAAAGGTGATGAAGTATGTGTGACCGTATTTAGTACCAATACTAAACGGGCCACACACATCAGTATGGATCAAATCCAATAGGCCTTGAGAACGCTCACCCTTGCCCTTGAAGGGCTGCTTAGTCATCTTTCCCTTAAGACAAGATTCACAAGTCGGTAGGGAGTTAATGTCTGACAGATCAAACATGTCACTCCTAACTAACTTGTTCATCCTACATAGAGAAATATGACCTAGCCTAGCGTGCCAAAGTTGTGCTAGGTTCAAGTTATCGTGTTTCCTTTTAATCGTTGTTGTATGTGCTTCGACATCGCGAGTTGGAACGTCTTTTAATTTTAAGGTGTATAAATCGTTTTCGCGTTCCCCAATTCCAATTAAACATTCATTCTTGTAAATATCGCAAATCGAATTAGCAAACATACAAGAATATCCATCTCTATCAAGCATAGGAATAGAAATAATGTTTTTAATCAATTCAGGAACAAA
>KV004543.1:62214-86775 GCA_001598015.1 Dorcoceras hygrometricum | reverse complement strand
GATTGCCAAATTCTGTCGCGATACCCTAGCTAATGTTCCCCGAACCTTATCTTCTTCGATTTCCGGCGGTAGGCAGCTCCGAAGAAGGTGAGATTGGTAGCGTTGGACTCCTCTTGCTGAGACGCTTCGTTTGGATATATTTTCCGAACGTTTGCTTGAAGTTGGTGAGGTGTGCGAAGACATCTCCCTTGTGTAGTCTGTTGGCATAAGCGTCGGATTTCGCTCCTAGCTTTTTGGGGTAAGTTCAGATCCTGCCTTTAATCTTGTTAGAGCTTTCTGTGGTGTTTGATGAGGTAGGATAGCGCTGGTTTAGTGTAGCTCCCGGCTGTTGCTTTTCTGTGCTTCGGTCTTTGAGCAGTTGTTGTATTGCCATTGAGCAGGTGGTGGATCTACGTCATTGTGGCAATATGCTTTGTTGTAATTATAGCTCAGAAGACTTGAGGTACGGATGTGAGCTTGTTTACAGCTTAGGATTGAGCATGGATTATATGCTTTCTTGTTGTGTATGCTCTGTGCTGTTATTACTTGTGTATGTGTTATAATATCATCTGTTGCATTTGCATACACGCATATTGCTGTCGAGCCCTGTTTTGATAGCTATGCTGTTCTGTTGAATTGCGAGTACCAGGATGCTATGTTCAAGGATGAGAGAGTAGTTCCCGTATACCTTGGAGGCTGAGCGGGTAACTCCCGTACCTCAATCTCCCTGGTGGGTTTGTTAGCTGCTATGAGCGGAGTGGGTAGCTCCGACATCTCAAGAGTGAGCAACAGCAGGTGGAGCTGGTTGTTAGAGATCCTTTGGCTCCCTACTTACTTAACAAACATCACTCTTCAAACCTGCCCACCATGTGCTTATTATACCCGTGGCCACTACTGATTGTTCCTTTGATCAGACCTTGCTGTTGAGATGTTGTTGAGATCCTTTGGCTCCCTGCTTTCGGTTGTAGCCTTGATCCCTTGCATAGCATGTGCATATTTATCTGTGTTTTCCTTATGCTGTTTATGCTGCTCTCCGTACTGGGGTTTGACCCCGAGGTCCCTCTGGGGCTGGTGTTGTTGCCTGTGTATTGTTTTCAGGTTTCCCAGGTTTCTCTGTTGGTCGTGGCTTTGACCCAGCTGGAGGTGCCCCAGGAGGTGGATAGAGTGTCCCAGTTAGCGTATAGCATATATGTACTAGTACTGTTAGCCGGGGAATGTCCTGTGTTTGTGGGATTGCGTTATCCGTTGTAAGTACTGGTAATTGTGTTTGTATAAATGCTGTACTGTTGTATCGTGTATTTGTAAACTGTGATATTTTAAGTATGATTGTATTTTAAATTATATGTTTTAAACCGTCAGGCCAAAAGCAAAATTTTAAGCCACTTTTTGTATGCTTCCGCCATGTTTGTATGGTTTAACTCTGAGTATAGCACGAGGTATGACAGGAATCATTTCCCGATAGGAAAAATGCAAGTACTGAACTCCAAATTCAACGCTGATTTCACCCGTTAATCAGCAATCACAATTTACATGACAAATCTTAATCCAAAAGCTGATTAACCATTAAATCTTACTTAACAGATTTCTAGTCCTCACACTCTCCCCCACTAGAAATCGATTTAGTGCTCGAAATCAGTTAAGTCATCAAATCAAAATCACAACAGCAAGATAGCTTATTCATGACACACTATACTAGAAACCATTCCTAATATACTCATGCCATACTGCCTAGTAAATCTCAACACTAAACAGAATCTCAATTCAGCAGCAAAATCACTCTAATAAAAAAATCAATCAAACTAGAAGTTACCTGAAACACTGCTGTTATAACTCAAATAGATGAGGCCACTCCTGTCTCATCTTTTCCACAACTTCCCAGGTAGCTTCTTCACGTCCCTGCTTGCTCCATTGGACCATCACCAACGGTATAACCTTATTCCTCAGTTGCTTCTCCTTCCTGTCCAGAATCTAGCCAATTGTCCAATCCGCTCAACAATCTCAAAGGGACCAACGAATGGAGGAGCTAACTTACCCTTATATCTGAATCTCATAACACTCTTGAAAGGAGAAATCTTGAGAAATACACGATCGCCAACCTCAAATTCTAACGGTCTGCGTCGCTTATTAGCATAGCTGGCATATCTATCTTGTGCAACTTTTATTCTACTCCGAATCAATTCAACCTGATCTTTCATATGCTGCACAAATTCAGGAGTACAAAGCTGTCTCTCACCAACTTCTTCCCAACAGATCGGTGATCTACACTTGCGACCATATAAATCTTCAAACGGAGCCATGCCAATAGTCACTTGGTAGCTGTTGTTGGAAGAAAACTCAACTAAGGACAAAGCATCCTGCCAGCCACCACTGAAATCCACACAATTGCACGCAGCATGTCCAATAAAGTCTGAATGGTCATCTCAGATTGGCCATCTGTCTGGGGGAGATAACCAGTGCTCATCGCCAATCTCGAACCCATCGCTGCTTGAAAAATCTTCCAAAATCGAGAGGTAAACCTCGGATCTCTATCTGACACTATCAAAATAGGCACTCCATGCAATCTAACCACATGGTCTACATATAACTTTGCCATTTTCTTCATCGAGCACCTCACATCATAGGGAATGAAATGGGCTGACTTAGAGAGTCTATCAATCACAACCCAAATCGCATCGCATCCCCTACTCGATCGAGGAAAATGAGTTACAAAATCCATGGCGATGTGCTCCCAATTCCATTGAGGCACTTCAAAACTCTGCAACACAGCAGGAGCATTCGTCAATCCAAACGGCATCACAAGAAACTCATAATGCCCATATCTCATTCAGAAAGCTGTCTTCGCTACATCAGCGTCTCTAATCTGCAACTTATGATAGCCAGAGCCAATCCAAACGGCATCACAAGAAACTCATAATGCCCATATCTCATTCAGAAAGCTGTCTTCGCTACATCAGCGTCTCTAATCTGCAACTTATGATAGCCAGAGCGCAAATAAATCTTCGATTACACGGCCGATCCTTGCAACTGAACGAACAGGTCATCAATCCTCGGAAACGGATACTTGTTCTTCACTGTCGCTTTGTTCAACTTCCGAAAATCAACGCACATCCTCATAGATCCATCTTTCTTCTTCACAAACAGAATCGGAGCTCCCCAAGGCGACATGCTCGGTCTACTGAATCCTTTCTCAAGAAGATCTCTCAACTGATCCTTGAGTTCTTTCAACTCTGTTGACGCCAACCGATACGGAGCTCTATAAATCGGAGCTGTACCAGGCACCAACTCTATACTGAAGTCGACCTCTCTTCTCGGAGGAAATCCAGGAATCTCGTCTGGAAACACGTCTGGGAACTCTTGAGCAATCGGAACCTCGCTCAACTCCACTCTCGACTCACGGGAAACATCTAGGGTATAGATCATAAACCATGAGTTCTCCAGCGACAACAAGCTAAACATCTCCATGGCGGACACCATAGGAATCTTATGTCGCGAATCAGCACCATAGAACTCCCATTTCTCTCCAGATCAAGACCTAAACCTCACCACACAATGGAAACAATCAACGGTCGCTCTATTCTCAGTCAGCACATCCATACCCAAGATACAATCAAAATCTCGAATTCCCAAAACAATCAGATTGGTCATCAAACATGCTCATCAAATCTAGTCAAGCAATCCAACACCACCTCTCGGGACAACAGACTCACACCAGCAGGGGTGGAACTGAGACAACATCACACAGTGGGGAAGAACTCAACCCACGCTCGTACACAAACAACTCAGAAATGAAATAGTGTGATGCTCCAGTATCAATCAAAATTCGTGAAGGAAAATCAAAGATAAAGCATGCACCTTGAATCACTCCCGTAGGTATCTCATCAGCCTGCTCTCTCTTCAAGGCATTCGCTTGAGCCTGCTGCGGTCCCGAAAACTGAGGTCTCGAAGGTACTCCAAACCTAGAAGGCTCACGAGGTTGGAATCCAGATCATTGGGATGGAACAAAAGGCTGTTGTCGCTGCGAAGAACCACCAGCGAAACCTTGCTGTGACTGACCCAAAGACTGCCATCCCCGTAGGTATCTCATCAGCCTGCTCTCTCTTCAAGGCATTCGCTTGAGCCTGCTGCGGTCCCGAAAACTGAGGTCTCGAAGGTACTCCAAACCTAGAAGGCTCACGAGGTTGGAATCCAGATCATTGGGATGGAACAAAAGGCTGTTGTCGCTGCGAAGAACCACCAGCGAAACCTTGCTGTGACTGACCCAAAGACTGCCATCCCATCAAAGGACACTCTCTAGCAAAATGTCCCGGTTGTCCACAAAGATGGCAAATACCTCGAACCCCATGACACTGCGAAGTCTCATGCTTCCCTCCGCACTGTCCACAAAATGCACCACCAGAACTACTGCCACCAGAACTCACAGAACCAGAGGAACTCGAATGCGCCTTCTTCTTAAACTGTTTGCCTCACGGTTTGAACCTTTGACGATTCGATTGCTGCGACCCTTGAGGAGACTAAAACGATTGCGACACATCTTGCACCAGTTGAAAAGAGCGCCCCACCGACGGTTGAACCGGAGCCTATGCCTCCAACAAACTTTCCTCAATATCTACAGCCCGATCCACGGCCTCAGCATAAGTCGCAGGTGAACCAGACAACACCATCCGGAACAAATCAGGCCTCAAATCCTTCAGAAACTTGTTCCTCTTAGTCCTCTCCTGGTTAGCAACATGGGGAACATACATCAAAATAGAAGAGAACTGTCTGGCATACTCGGCCACCTTCATATTCCCTTTCTTCAAGTTGTCAAACTCTCGTTCACGACTGTCGTAGTAGGACTCTAGGGTATACTCTTGTCGGAACGCTGCCCAGAAGCTCTCCCAAGTAATCACAGCCCCACTCTCTCACAAGATACAGGAAGAACCTCTCCACCAGCGCTGCGCATTATCTCTCAACTGCAACACCGCTAGCTTCAATATCTTCTCAGGAGCGTACTCCAAAGTATCAAACAACTCTTCCATCTGAACTAGCCAACCTTCAGTCATCAAACCTCCCTCAGCTCCCGCGAACGTAGGGGGATTCGTCTGCTGAAACCTCGTCAGAACTAACTCCATCTCGCCAATCTTTCCCGTCACATCCTCTACCTCTGCCTGTCTCTCTCGACGACGCAAAGGAATGTTCTGCTGAATGCCCTCTTCACTATTCGAGGCCCTAGACTCCTCAGCGGAACGTCTAGCAGTCCTACCTCTACCTCTTCTCGGTGGCATCTAATCAAATCTCAAGGTAAGAACTAACAGCAGATAATCACAGAGACAAGTAAAATAATCACATAAGCCACAGAGTCAATTGAAATCAAATCCAAACTCTGTGCCTAGACTCGAGTGTGATCAAAGGGAAACAAGCTTATCCCAGTTTAAGCTCTGATACCAAAAGTGTCAGGCCCCGTGCTAATTAACAATGATTAATAGCACAATTAAGCACATAAACGCGGAAGCGTAAAATAGGGCTAAAAATTTTCGAAATAAAGTTGGGCCTGAACCAATTCATATCTTCAAAATAGTTATAATAAAAATACGATTTAGATCCAAACTCATACAACAACAGGTAATCACAAATCAAATCAACAACAATCCCCTAGAATACAAATAACCTCAGGGCATCCCCTGAATCAATACATAATATAATAACTGCGACTTCAAGGAAATGGGGATCGCCAAGCTGGGTTTCCAGCCTGTCCAGCTTGGTTACCTGAAGATCCTGCAAATGGGCAACACAGACCCAAAAAACACAAAAGCAGGAAAAGAATACAAGGTCAAGCCTCAGTACGAATGAGCACTAATATAACAGCAAAACATAAACATGCAGTATTCTAAGTCATGAATACATGTGGCTGTCAAAGAACATCGGTCATCCAGGCCTGCTAATCAGCTGGCAGTAATCTCAATCGAGCCTCTATACCTGCACAGTGTATCAACCGGGAAAATCATCGGTCCATGATCTTCAGGCCCATCAGCCATCACAGCTCGGTGGTTTTCAGACACAACTAATTAGTTGGGCACCACTCTGATGATAGAGTGTACCTTTCAGGCATGACACATCTGTCTGTCGGTCACAACATGGCTCTATCTCAGGTCCTCAATCGATCAAAGGCTCAATATGTATGCATGAATGCCATGAAATTCAAATCTGATTTCAACATGCATATAATACGTAAACATAACATATCAATTCGATCAAACTGTTCACTTAAACATAGAATTCACATAGCACAGATTTCATGCCTCAAATACTAGCACGCTGTGTCTAAGCTGTTAACAAAAGCTCAACTCGTACCTTCAATTTTCAGTACTACCTCAACAGATCTCACCAGGCACGGCAATTACAGCCTGCTCAAAATTGCTACCTCGCTGGTCACGTTCAACACAGCAGGGACTTCCCTGGATCTCATTTCCAAAAGCTCAAGAGAGCTGAAGAACTCTTGGGTCTAGTTTCGCGAAAACGTTCGATCAACACTGCTACTTCGCGTTCCTCTCCAGCGTCGAATCAGTCCACCTAACTGGTATCAATCGAAAGAGCTACTCAATATGAGCTCAAATCCACCAGTCTCGCTCCAAACAACGGCGGAAATCGACGTCAATTTACCGGAGAAGGGTTCGAATGAACAATAACTATCGAGGGTTTACTGGAGAAAACGATGAGAAATATACGGGTTCAAAAAAGTCAACTAAGTGTTGGGCAGTACTGGTATATAAATCCTCAAATCATTGCTATTCTAAGCAACTCAGATCTCTGCTTATAGTAAGGCAAAAGTCCACTCAAAACTGACTCCAGCTTTTGCTCACTGATGAATCTACGTAAACATAACATATCAATTCGATCAAACTGTTCACTTAAACATAGAATTCACATATCACAGATTTCATGCCTCAAATACTAGCACGCTGTGTCTAAACTGTTAACAAAAGCTCAACTCGTACCTTCAATTTTCAGTACGCTACCTCAACAGATCTCACCAGGCACGGAAATTATAGCCTGCTCAAAATTGCTACCTCGCTGGTCACGTTCAACACAGCAGGGACTTCCCTGGATCTCAATTCCAAAAGCTCAAGAGAGCTGAAGAACTCTTGGGTCTAGTTTCGCGAAAACGTTCGATCAACACTGCTACTTCGCGTTCCTCTCCAGCGTCGACTCAGTCCACCTAACTGGTATCAATCGAAAGAGCTACTCAATATGAGCTCAACTCCACCAGTCTCGCTCCAAACAACGGCGTAAATCGACGTCAATTTACCGGAGAAGGGTTCGAATGAACAGTAACTATCGAGGGTTTACTGGAGAAAACGATGAGAAATATCGGGTTCAAAAATACACTAAGTGTTGGGCAGTACTTGGTATATAAATCCTCAAATCATTGCTATTCTAAGCAACTCAGATCTCTGCTTATAGTAAGGCAAAAGTCCACTCAAAACTGACTCCAGCTTTTGCTCACTGATGAATCAATTCAGATATCCCAACGCCCTTCTAACTCATATAGCAAACGACGTAGCACCAACTAATCAAAACGACGTGTCATAGCTTCTACTGCTGAAACAGATCTCTCCCTTTAGAAACATCTGAATGGCGCTAACAACCAGCAGTCAACTCAGTTGTGTTGACTAACACGTGGCATCATCTCGCACGTGCGCGCTAACACTAACAGCTTCTTCTCGCTACACTCTCACTGCTGAGTTGACTAGCATGGACATCTGTTCGTGCTACGGCTGAATACCAACATCTGAATGCTCACGCAACTCACTGCTGCCTTCTTCACTAATCCAAAACGGCGACGTATCAACACTCGCTACTGAAAACACGTTAGGCAATTGAACTCCCGCAAATTCTCGCGCAAAGGCGTTGTTGGCCTAGATTCTTCCCAGCGATGAACCTCAAATCTGAATTACTACTGGAATCATTTCCCGATAGGAAAAATGCAACTACTGAACTCCAAATTCAACGCTGAATTCACCGGTTAATCAGAAATCACAATTTCCATGACAAATCTAAATCCAAAAGTTGATTAACCATTAAATCTTACATAACATATTTCTAGTCCTCACATCAATCTTGATTGATCAGATCTCACGGCCCTTCAGCCATAGGTGTCCTGGTGAGATCTGATCCTTTCCTAACAAGTGGTATCAGATCAGGTTATTCTTGAATGAGCATTTCTTTTAAAACGCATGTGCTATCTGTTTTTAAATGGTTTGAAAAGTATTGAAAAGATTATTTTATGAAGAAGTGGTGAGAAATGATTTTTGAACTTCAGTTTTTCTTTTGTCGAGCTGACACAGAATGCGCGAGTTCTGTGTGGATGCCAAGATCTTATTTTGGCTTGGCTGTTTTCAGCACATGGGACAAAATAAGAGAAATGAAAGAGAATCTGGTAGTTCAGTTATCGTTTTTATCCAAATCTGAATAAATTAAGTGATTCAGTAGCACGTGTTCAGTTTTGAAGCTAAAATATATTTAAGTTCTCTTTTTATGCGGAAAAATATCAGCTGGTGCTGTGTTTTTAAATGATTTGAGCTTACATTATAAAATATAGGGAGAGTAATAATTTTGGAATTGCAGAGCATTGTTCCAAAAGAACGTGCAGTAATATGTCTTCTAACGAGGCGAAAAAGATCTTGCAAGATTTGTGTGTATGCCAAGACCTTTAATTCTGTAATGGGACATAATTAAGGAGAAATGGAAGAAATTTTGTGAATTCCACTGTTATTTATCTTTTAATCATTATTAATTTGAGTAATATTTGAAGCACCATTTCAGTTTTGACCTTGTCTTTGTGTTTTGTCAAATCTGATAGTTTTTGCAATCGTATCAATGCTACAAAATGTTTTTAATTTTTAAAACTCATGATATGAAGTGTAAGGGGTGTAATGTATTTTGAATGTGTATGAAATTTTATCTATTTCTAGTTGTGCTGATAAATAGCACGTGGGACAGCGATTGAGAAACATGGAAGAAGTACTGTTAATTCAATTTACATCTTCAAATCTGAATAATGAGAATTTTCAGTAGCATTTGATCAGTTATTTTTAACATCATATTATTTGTGCATATGATTGTTCCCAAATCTGTTTTCCTTTTCGAAAATATGAAAACCCCTGCTGCCACAGATCTTACTGTGTTAGTGTAGAGAGAGCTTTGTTTTAAATATTTTGGAGAAGACCAGATTTCGAACCCTTTTTGATTCCCACAAAAAGGGACAGAATTTGTTTGATCATGCATTTGTTATTCCAAGTTTTGTGTAAATCAAAAAGGGAGAGATTGATGGATCTGTGTAAACTGATCCAGATCTGAGTTTTGAATTACACAAAACTTATTATTGTGTTTCTAATGTTGCTACTAAGTGTGCAGATGTTAGCTGGAAATACAACAAGAGAGATCTGGACAGATGAGTGTTTATCAGAAAAGTTCACAGCTGGATTAGCAATGTAGACAGAAGATAAGTTTATTGAAGATTTCAGAAGTCGTGACGTCATCAAAGTTTATTTAAGATTTCAGAAGTCATGACGTCATCCAAGTGTAATGGAGATCTGTGTAAACTGATCCAGATCTGAGTTTTGAATTACACAAAACTTATTATTGTGTTTCTAATGTTGCTACTAAGTGTGCAGATGTTAGCTGGAAATACAACAAGAGAGATATGGACAGATGAGTGTTTATCAGAAAAGTTCACAGCTGGATTAGCAATGTAGACAGAAGATAAGTTTATTGAAGATTTCAAAAGTCGTGAAGTCATCAAAGTTTATTTAAGATTTCAGAAGTCATGACGTCATCCAAGTGTAATGGAGATTTCAGAAGTCGTGACGTCATTAAGAGTTTCGCAGAAGATAAGAGAATTGAAAATTTCAGATTCTGTGGCATCAACGAGAGCTGAGCAGTAGTGAGATGTATCAGATCTGATACAGTAACTCAATCAGATCTGATACTGTAGCAGACCAAGAGATGAAAATAGTAAAACGTGATTTCGGAGGCCTAAACGAAGGAATTTGGCTGAAAAGCGGCTTCGATCAACAGATCAACAACATAGCTGTTGAGTCTTGCTCGTTGGGCCGTTTCGGAGGGAGTAGCACTGGTCTCATGCGAAAATATGCAAGCTGGTTCAGATGCGAAGAGAAGATCGATTCAGATGTTGGACAGAAGATCGATTCAGCAGTTGAATCAGATGTTGAAGACAAGAGCAGTTGAATCGGATGTTGAAGACAAGAGCAGTTGAGTCAGATGTTAAATACAAGAGATCTGGATCCAGCTATGAACAGAAGAACAATTCAGATGTGAAGGAGAAGTCTGGATCAGCTGTGAAGAAGAAATCTGGATCAAGTATGAAGAGAGATCTGATGTGAAGAGAAGTCTGTTCAGCAGTAAAGATAAGTCTGTTCAACAATGAAGAGAAGACGATATCAGATGTCAATCAGATATGAAGAAAAGGAAGCAGAATTTGAATCAAAGATCGAAGTTGGATAAGAAGCAATAAAGAAAACACACGGATGTGAAGAAGTTGACGAATCAGATATGAAGATTAACTGGAGAATAGAAGTCAACTCCTGAGCCTATTCAGATGTGAACATATCAGACTTATCCGGAAGACAACAAAAGCCTGCAAATAAGGGACACAAGGATAACTCTGTCTGTACTTTACAGAACACCTTTCAACGGGAAGAAATTGTGTCCAATGGATTAATTTGAACAGAGGCTATTTATTCAATAAGTATGATGATGATGATGCTGCAGAAAGAGAAAAATATAGAGAACATAAGGGTAAGAATCACAGAAAGGTGAAGCAGTCGACCACCATGGAGAAGGAGCTAATTGCAAGTGTCGGCTGCTGAACCTAATCAGCTTTGATGAAGCACTTCCTTGCTATGTGAGATTTAACATTCGAGAGTTGAGCGTTCACTGTAAAAAAACTCGTGCGATATAGAATAGTGAGTGACTCAAAACCAAAACCAAACACCAAATCCCGTCCAAGAACGAAGACGTTAAACTCTGTGTATGTAGCCTTTCTCACTAAGGCATAAAATAAGTTGAGTGAACACAGCTGAGAGTTGTTGTAGAGTCTAGGAGTTCAGATTTTGGCAGTGGGTAAGTCCCAAATCTGATTGGGTCTGCGGATTAAATTCTTCTAGTGGAACCTTCCTGAATAAGGAATAAAGGGAGACGTAGGTTGTTATATCCGAACTTCCAGAAACAAAAAGCTGAGCAATTTATTTACAGTATTCCGAATTTGTTTTAGCACGCATTGCATTATATTTGATATCTGTTTTAGCGAGTTTTAAAATTAGAGCTCAGTTCTGGATACTTCCGCTTGGTACGTTATTGCCAATCCAGATGTCAGGCCCCGTGCTAAATACTCAATAAAATAGCACACTTAAAGCTCATAATAGCGGAAGCATAAAAACGGGCATAAAAATTTTTCGAAATAGTTTGGGCCTGAGCTCAAAATCATCATTCAAAATATTCATAATCAAGATAAGAGTTAAATCAAACTCATAAAAACCAGGTAATAACAAATCTCAAATCAAATACAGATCCCCAATACATAGAAACACGAGGCATCCCCCGGTTCAATACATAATAGAATAGATTGGGACTCAAGGGAACGGGAATCGACCAGCTGAACCTCCACTCTGTCCAGCTTGGTTACCTGATGATCCTGCAAATGGGCAACACAGACCCAAGACACAAAAGCAGGAAAACAAAATACGAGGTCAAGCCTCAGTACGAAGAGCTAATCAAAATAGCTAAACATGCAACATTCTATAAATCAATGCTATGAATGCATGAGGGGTATCAAGGAATTGGATAGCGAGACCAGTAAGTCAACTGACAATCAAATCTGTCGAGCCTCTATACCACGCACAGCAAGTCAGCCGGTGGAAACCATCGGTCCGTGATCTTCAGGGTCCGTCAACCCATCACAGCTCGGTGGTAGACACTCGAATCCGGTCGTCACCACTCCGATGATAGCGTTGGACTTTTCAGGCACGACAACTCAGTCTGCCAGTCACAACGTGGCTCTCAATCAGGTCGTCAATCAATCTGTCAATCAGGCTCAAGATGTATGCATGTATGCCAATCAATATCAAATGCACAATGCATACAATTCAATACGTAAAACTGAATGTAACTCAATCAATTCAACAACTGTTCCACGTAGAATCACATAAACATGCCAACAGATTTCACAGCAAGGATTATAGCCATGTTCACGCATCAAGCTATTAAGACTGCTCAATTCGTACCTCAATTCCACAAATTCTACCTCACAGATTTCACAAAAAGGCACGGCAAACACACGGCCAAGCAACCAGATTTCTCATGTCCCAACAATCCACGACAGAGACGTCCTGGAAGCTAAAATCTGTTTCAAAGCCTCGAAAATCAGCTTATATCAAGCACAATTCTAAGCCTGAACATTCTAATACCTACGGCCAGAACTAATCTCAAGTTCTAAACATCTACCCAGGTAATAACTACTAGAACATAGCTCCAATCAACAAGAAATTCTCACCCAAAAGCTCACTCTAGCAGGAGAACCAACGGACTACACGGTACGAAGACGTATCAGCTTCGCCCTTTTTTCTCTGACTCTAACTCAGGTTCTCTAATGGGTAGCAAACGAAAGAGCTAAGCTAGGGGAGTCCAGCGCAACCAATATCGTCAAAAACAGAGGCTGGAAACGACGGGAATCGACGTTGGAAAGTTACGGTGAACAGTAGCAAGTCGAGGGTTTCGAACAGAAGGATAAGAAATATCGGGTGTAAAATATTCTAAGTGTAACTCAACACTTGTATTTAAATCCTCAATTGAATCGCTACTGCATAAGTCAAACACCGACAAAAATAGATTCCTTCAACTTAAATTAGCGTCAAACAGATATCTCAACAACACGAAAGAGCTAAGCTAGGGGAGTCCAGCGCCACCAAGATCGTCAAAAACTGAGGCTGGAAACGACGGGAATCGACGGTGGAAAGTTACGGTGAACAGTAGCAAGTCGAGGGTTTCGAACAGAAGGATAAGAAATATCGGGTGTAAAATATTCTAAGTGTAACTCAACACTTGTATTTAAATCCTCAATTGAATCGCTACTGCATAAGTCAAACACCGACAAAAATAGATTCCTGCAACTTAAATTAGCGTCAAACAGATATCTCAACAACGCTAATAACCACCAGATCCCAGCGTTAACAACAACGCTCACTCACAAGTCAAAACGACAGCGTTTCGGTGACATCTGGTCTCTCCAACGGTAGCACGAACCAGATCCCTCGCTCTAAACGCTGAGGTTCCAAAACGACGACGCAGAAACTTAAGGGAACGATGTCGCTTAGCTCAAAACAGATATCACTCAAACCACAACGTTCGAAAGCTCAACACCAGATGTCAACTCCCGCATGTTGACCAACACAAGAAATCTGCTTACTTCACACACTAGCGCTACCAGATCTCTACACGCGAACAATCACCCGCGATCAATACAACGAAACCAGATCTCTCAATCCAGCGATCACCCGATACAGTTCCGTTGACCAACGTTGACATCTGAAAATGCGAAACAAAAGCGATGCACTCTCAACTAACCAGATCTCACCAAAACGATAGCGTTTTACCTACTTCTCGTGGCAAACACGCTAACATTCAGGGAACCAGATTTCTATCAAATCTAACAAATTCGATCCCAATTCTCAACCAGAGTTCACCCGATAAACCAGAACTAAAATCTGGACAACTCCAACTAGAGATCTGAATTTTCTCAAATCAGATTTCACCACAAATCCGATATTTCAGAATTCGAAAATCTTAATTCTCGTGACTAATCTAACCCAAATTCCGATTAATCACAAATATTGAAATCTGATTCCTCACATTCTCCCCACCTTAAGAGATTTCGTCATCGAAATCAAAGGCAAACAAGGGCAGAAACAATCAAACATGAAAATCATCACAAAAACTACTCAAATTCGAAGCAAAACCCAACAATTTACCTGGAAAAACCTGCACGATCAGTGCTCAAACAGATGAGGCCAGTCTTGTCTCATCTTCTCCTCCACTTCCCAGGTTGCTTCTTCTCGGTCATGCTTGCTCCATTGGACCATCACCAACGGAATTATCTTGTTTCAACAATCTCAAAGGGACCAACGAATCTGGGAGCCAATTTTCCTTTAAATCTGACTCGCATAACGATCTTGAACGGAGAAATCTTGAGAAACACAGGTCGCCAACCTCAAACTCCAAAGGTCTGCGCCTAATGTTCGCGTATCTCGAGAAACGGTCTTGAGCAGCTTTCATCCTACTCTTAATCAAATCAATCTGATCCTTCATGTGCTGAACAAACTCCGGCGTATAAATCTGTCTCTCACCAAATTATTCCCAACAAATTGGGGATCTGCACTTTCGACCATACAATGCTTCAAACGGAGCCATTCCGATAGTCACCTGGTAGCTGTTGTTATACGAAAACTCAACCAAGGATAGCGAATCCTGCCAGCCACCGCTGAAATCCATCACAATTGCACGCAGCATGTATTCTAAAGTCTGGATAGTCCGCTCAGATTGTCCGTCTGTCTGTGGGTGATAGGCCGTACTCATAGCCAATCTCGAACCCATCGCTGCCTGAAAACTCTTACAAAATCTAGAGGTGAACCTCGGATCTCTGTCGGACACTAACAAAACCGGAAATCCGTGCAATCTAACCACATGGTCGATGTACAACTTCGCCATTTTCTTCATAGAACACCCACATCATAGGGAATGAAATGGGCTCACTTCGAAAGTATATCAATCACAACCCAAATTGCATCGCATCCCCTACTCGATCGAGGTAGATGAGTCACAAAATCCATGGCGATGTGCTCCCAAATCCATTGGGGCACCTCTAAACTCTGCAGCAATCCACCAGGTCTCATCCTCTCAGCCTTGAACTACTGGAAATTTAGACATCGAGCAACAAAACCGGAGATGTCGCTATTCATACCTGCCCACCAGTAGTGAGACTTCAAGGCATGATACATCTTCCTCTCGCCCGGATGCAAACTTTACCGGCTACAATGCGCTTCATTCATGATGGACTCTTTCAAATCAATCAGGTTCAGAACCACTAATCTCCCTCAGAATCTCAGACATCCATCCTAAGAAACAGAGAAATCATCAGATTGACCATTCTGGGCCTTAATCCTCAACTCATGGATATAGGGATCAGTCCTATGCGCCTCCCTGATGTCATGCAAAATCTGCGGCTCAACCTGAATCGTAGAAACCATGAAGTACTGATCACTCGGCTGGAATCTCCAACCAGAAGTACTCAATTGCTCATAGACTCTCGAAGCATTCAAGAACAAAAGCATCGCCGGTTGGGTCTTCCTACTCAAAGCATCTGCTACTGAGTTCATCCGCCCAGGCTGATTCTGAATCTCACTGTTAAAGTCCTTGAGCAATTCCATCCATCGTCTATGCCTCATATTCAAATCAGACTGCGTGAAGATATATTTCAGGCTTTTGTGGTCGGTGTACACCACAAATTATTCACCATACAGATAATGTCGCCAAATCTTCAAGGCAAACACTATCGCAGCCAACTCCAAATCATGCACAGGGTACCTCGTCTTGTGAGGCTTCAACTGTCAAGATGCATAGGCAATCACTTACCCATTTTGCATCAGAAAACATCCTAAACCATTGAGAGAAGCATCGGAGCACACCACAAATCCTCCGGATCCAAATGATAAAGCCAAAACAAGAGCAGTAGTCAGCTTCTCCTTTAACGTCTGAAAACTTTACTCGCATTCATAAGTCCACACAAATCTCTTATCCTTCTGAGTCAATTGCTTCATCGGCCTGGCTATCGAAGAAAACTTCTATATAAAACGCCTGTAGTAGCCCGCCAATCCCAAGAAACTGTGGATCTCGAAAGCGTTCCTAGGTCTCTCCCAGTTAAGAACTGCTTCGACCTTGCTCGGATCTACCGAAATTCTTTGTGCCGAAATCACATGACCCAAAAAGATAATCCGATCAAGCCAAAATTTGCACTTGCTGAACTTGGAATAGAGCTGCGAGTCTCTCAATCGCTGCAACACCAGTCTAAGATGCTGCTTATGCTCTCTCAAGCTCCTCGAGTATACCAGGATGTCATCTATGAAGATGATCATGAACCGATCAATATATTCGCTGAAGACGCAATTCATCAAATCCATGAACACAGCTGGGGCATTCATCAACCCAAACGGCATGACAAGAAACTCATAATGCCCATATAGAGTCCGAAAAGCTGTCTTCGCCACATCAGCGTCTCTAATCCGCAACTGGTGATAACCAGAGCGCAAATCAAATTTTCGAGTACACGACCGATCCCTGCAGCTGGTCGAACAAGTCGTCAATCCTCGGAAAAGGATACTTGTTCTTCACCGTCGCTTTATTCAACTGTCGAAAGTCGACACACATCCTCATAGACCCATCCTTCTTCTTCACAAAGAGAATCGGAGCTCCCCAAGGCGACATACTCGGTCTGATGAAGCCTTTCTCCAAGAGGTCTCTCAACTGATTCTTGAGTTCTTTCAACTCTGCTGGCGCCAACAGATACGTAGCTCTAGAAATCGGGGCGGTACCGAGCACCAACTCGATACTGAAGTCGATCTCACGTCTCGGAGGGAATCCAGGAATCTCGTCTAGAAACACGTCGGGAAACTCTCGGACGATCGGGATATCACTCAACTCCAATCGCTGCTCTTGGGAACTATCAAGCGCGTAGATCATAAATCCAGCATTTCCGAGCGATAGCAGGCTAAACATCTCCATGGAGGAAACCAGCGGAATCTTCGGGCGCGAATCATCACCGTAGAAAAATCCCACTTCTCACCCGAGTCAGGGCGAAATCTCACCACATCATGGAAGCAATCAACAGTAGCCTTATAGCTAGACAGTACATCCATTCCCAAGATACAATCAAAATCTCTAATCCCCAAAACAATCAGATTTGAGACCAAAACATGCTCATCAAATCTAATCAGACAATCAATCGCTACCTCTCGAGACCAAAGACTCTCACCAGTAGGAGTAGACATAGAAACGATATCACACAATGGGGATGAACTCAACCCATGCTCAAACACAAAAAACTCTGATATGAAAGAATGTGATTCTCCAGTGTCAAATAAAACTCTCGCAGGAAAACTTGAAAATAAAGCATGTACCTCCAATCACCATGCCAGGCGTCTCCTCAGCCTGATCTCTCGTCCCATGCTCAAACACAAAAAACTCTGATATGAAAGAATGTGATTCTCCAGTGTCAAATAAAACTCTCGCAGGAAAATTGAAAATAAAGCATGTACCTCCAATCACCATGCCAGGCGTCTCCTCAGCCTGATCTCTCGTCAAAGCGTTCGCCTGAGCCTGCTGGGGAATCTGAAACTGGGGTCGAGAAGGTCCTCCAAACCTAGACGGTCCACTAAGCTGAAATCCAGATCGTTGGGTCGGAACAGGAAACTGCGGTCTCTGCGACGAACCACCAACTGAAGCCTGCTGTGAAGGAATCGATGTCTTTCCCCTCAACAAAGGACACGCTCTCCGAAAATGTCCAGGCTGTCCACAGTTGTTGCAAGTCCCCTGAACTCCACGACACTGCGAAGTAGGATGCCACCCTCCGCACTGTCCACAAAATCCGCCGCTAGAACAAGAGCTCACTGAACCAGAGGAACTCGAGTTTCCCTTCTTCTTGAATTGCTTCCCTCGAGGTCGAAACTGTTGGAGACTCAACTTCTGCGATCCTTGAGGATACTGAAACGACTCCGACACATCCTGCACTGGCTGAAAAGCATGCCCAGTCGCCTGCTGCACCGGAGCCTCGGAATCCATCAAACTCTCCTCAATATCAACCGCATTGTTCACAGCTTCAATATGGGTCGCCAGAGACCAAGACAACATCATCCGGTAAATATCAGGTCTCAAACCTTTCAAGAATTTGTTCCTCTTCGTTCTCTCTTGGTTCGCTACGTGCGGCATATACATCAGAAGCGCAGAAAACTGCCTCGCATACTCCGCCACTCTCATCGTTCCTTGCTTCAGGTTGTCAAACTCGCGCTCTCGGCTGCTGTAGTAGGACTCAGGGGTATACTCCTGTCGGAACGCGGCATAGAAGCTCTCCCAAGTAATTACTACCCCACTATCGCGAAGAATCCGGGAAGTACCTCTCCACCAGCACTGCGCGTTATCCCTCAACTGCAGCACTGCCAACTTCAATCTCTTTTCCGGAGCATACTCCAAGGTATCAAATAGCTCCTCCATCTGAACTAGCCAAGCCTCAACCGAAGCACCGCCCTAAGTAGCAGCAAAAGTCGGAGGATTCGTACGCTGAAATCGAGCTAAGACTAGTTCCATCTCACCTATCCGTCGAGTCACATCATCTACCTGATGAACATCCTCATCACTATATGGAGCCCTAGACTCCTCGGAACGCCTAGATCTACCTATCCTCGGCGGCATCTACACAAGTCTAAAGGTAAGGCTAAAAAACAGATATCATCAAGGCAGATAATAATCACATAAGCCACAAAGTCAATCAACAATCAAATCAAAACTCTGTGCCTAGACTCGGGTGTGATCAAAGGAAATCGAGCTTATCCCAGTTTAAGCTCTGATACCAAAAATTTCAGGCCCCGTGCTAAATACTCAATAAAATAGCACACTTAAAGCTCATAATAGCGGAAGCATAAAAACGGGCATAAAAATTTTTAGAAATAGTTTGGTCCTGAGCTCAAAATCATCATTCAAAATATTCATAATCAAGATACGAGTTAAATCAAACTCATACAAACCAGGTAATAACAAATCTCAAATCAAATACAGATCCCCAATACATTGAAACACGGGGCATCCCCCGGTTCAATACATAATAGAATAGACTGGGACTCAAGGGAACGAGAATCGACCAGCTGAACCTCCACTCTGTCCAGCTTGGTTACCTGATGATCCTGCAAATGGGCAACACAGACCCAAGACACAAAAGCAGGAAAACAAAATACGAGGTCAAGCCTCAGTACGAAGAGCTAATCAAAACAGCTAAACATGCAACATTCTATAAATTAATGCTATGAATGCATGAGGGGTATCAAGGAATCGGATAGCGAGACCAGTAAGTCAACTGACAATCAAATCTGTCGAGCCTCTATACCACGCACAGCAAGTCAGTCGATGGAAACCATCAGTCCGTGATCTTCAGGGTCCGTCAACCCATCACAGCTCGGTGGTAGACACTCGAATCCGGTCGTCACCACTCCGATGATAGCGTTGGACTTTTCAGGCACGACAACTCAGTCTGCCAGTCACAACGTGGCTCTCAATCAGGTCGTCAATCAATCTGTCAATCAGGCTCAAGATGTATGAATGTATTCCAATCAATATCAAATGAACAATGCATACAATTCAATACGTAAAACTGAATGTAACTCAATCAATTCAACAACTGTTCCACGTAGAATCACATAAACATGCCATTGGTGATGGTCCAATGGAGCAAGCATGGTAGAGAAGAAGCTACGTGGTAGTTAGAGGAGAAGATGCAAAGTGAATGCCCCATCTGTTTGGGTAGAAATTGTCAGGCCCCGTGCTAATCACACAAGATTACAGCACAATTATGCACATAATCACGGAAGCATAAAATTAGGGCTTAAATTTTTTTTTTTAAATAGTTTGGGCCTGAACTCAAAACATACATTCAAAATATCGATAATCGAAATATAAGTTAACTCAAACTTATACAAACAGGTAACAACAACATATCAAATCAAATACAGATCCCCAATACATAAAAACACGGGGCATCCCCCGGTTCAATACACATCATAAATATAACTCGGACTCAAGGGAAAGGGGATCTACCAGCTGAACTTCCACTCTGCCCAGCTTGGTTACCTGAAAATCCTGCAAATGGGTAACACAGACCCAAAACACAAAAGTAGGAGAAAGAAATACGAGGTCAAGCCTCAGTACGAAGAGCTAAGCTAGGGGAATCCAGCGCCACCAAGATAGTCAAAAACAGAGGCTGGAAACGACGGGAATCGACGGTGGAAAGTTACGGTGAACAGTAGCTAGTCGAGGGTTTCGAACAGAAGGATAAGAAATACCGGGTGTAAAATATTCTAAGTGTAACTCAACACTTGTATTTAAATCCTCAATTGAATCGCTACTGCGTAAGTCAAACACCGACAAAAACAGATTCCTGCAACTTAAATTAGCGTCAAACAGATCTCTCAACAACGCTAACAACCACCAGATCCCAGCGTTAACAACAACGCTCACTCACAAGTCAAAACGACAGGGTTTCGATGACATCTGGTCTCTCGAACGGTAGCACAAACCAGATCCCTCGCTCGCGCAATACAAAACACGCTAAACGTTGAGGATTCCAAAACTAAGATGCAGCAACATAAGAGAACGACGTCGCTTAGCTCAAAACAGATCTCACATCAAACCACAACGTTCGAAAGCTCAACACCAGATTTCAACTCCCACATGTTGACCAACACAAGAAATCTGCTTACGTCACACACTAGCGCTACAACATCTCTACACGCGAACAATCACCCGTGATCAATACAACGAAACCAGATCTTTCAATCCAGCGATCACCCGCTACAGTTCCGTTGACCAACGTTGACATGTCAGGCCTCGTGCTCACAACAGATAAACACATGCGGAAGCTATCAAAAAGTGGGTAAAATTTTCGCTTTTAGGCCCAACGGTTTGAAACGTATAATTTAAAGTACGACAATACTTAAAATAAGTTCTTCAATTCTTAAATCACCAACAATAAAGCATACACAATTCAAACATGTATCATACTCCCCTACGGGTACAACAACAAAGCACAGGGCATCCCCCTGGCTAACTGATACATATATATAAGTATGCTATATGAAACTGGGACACACTAGCCACCTCCTGGGGCACCACCAGCTGGGTTAAAACCACGACCAGCTGTAGAACCTGGGTTTCCTGAAATAACACAACAAAGAAACAAACCAAGCCCCGGAGGGACATGGGGTCAAACCCCAGTACGGAGAGCAACTATACAACAACAATAAACAGCAAGGAATAAAATGCAGATGCTATGCATGAGACGCCGAAGAACAATGGAAAGCTCGACCCACAAGGGAGCTAAGGAACTCAAACATAGCTCCAGGAATTACCAACAACAAACAGTGGCCACGGGGTGTGTTCACAGTGTGGTAGTGAGCCACTCGCCATGACACTATTCGCACTTACCAGATGCATACAACAACTCAACCTGCCGTTGCCTCGCCCATGAACTGTGGTAGTTAGCCACTCAGCGCATGGTGGCTACGATCCCAGCAGGGAGATGACAGTGCGGTATTGCCGCTCGCCCTCACATCCTGGTAAGAAAAATCAACAGCAATACAACATGGTACAAAGACTACCAAAACTCGAATGGAATACCATGCGTGTATGCAACATGCTGGAATACAGGCATATAAACATGTGAAACGCAGCAATTACACAATTAGCATACACAGTCCTCATCCAGGACAACAACAAGCACGGAAAACCAACACAGCCATCTTGCAATTCATCCAAGCTACGTTCTTCGCTGAAATACAAGCTCAAGATCCGTACCTTATACTGAGCAACAACTAACACTGCGAGAAGTCCCGAAGACTCTGGTAAAATCCTGTTAAACACACGGCATACACAACGTAAATCTAACAGTTTGCTAATCAAGCTCACGGCTGGGAATCTCACTCGACCAGCTGCTCCATATATCTCAACAATTACATAGAAAGCTTAAAACTAAGGCTAGAAACAAGGTCTCACCGAAAACCAGAACGTAGTTCTACCAAATCGACGCAACGCTCGAACAGCAGCAACTTTGTGTTCCTCGACTAGCCAATTACAGCTTCTAAAACTGGTAAGAAAAGGAAGAGATTCTCGAGAGGAATCCAACGCTACCTCGCACAAGCAAAACAACCACCGGAAACGACGGGAAATCGCCGGAAAAGCTCACGGCTGAACAATGCTCTAGGGTTTGAAAGATAAGGAACGAAAGGCTGGAAAATATTCTAAGTATAGAATCTGGTATCGAATTTGAAGACCAAGTCTTCCTATAAATAGCACTTGCAACGACTGGAATCACTTCAATATATGTCCATCGACAATACCAGTCGACACCAACAATTTCTAAAACCAGCAGGCTCAAGAACCAACGGCTGATTCTACAACAATCGCTAAAACCATCGCAAAACAAACCAACGACTGGTCTTCAAAACGGCGTCGCGCCAACTTACTCAAACGACGTCGCACAGGATACTAAACCAGCAGCTGGGGTATCTAGTCGCAAGAACAAAACAACGCAACGCTTCTCTCGACTGGATCCAGTCGCAACTTCAAAACGCAGCGTTGCAACTAATTCAAACGACGTCGCACCACTGACGTCATCCAGTCGCTAGCTCTAGCGAAATACCAGCAGCAAGCAATAGCGGCGAAACTCACTCGCAGCTGGACTCCCAGTCGCAACATCGAAGCGACGACGTTTCCTCTTCGAGCTACAGGAAAGTTGACCCACGTTGACATCTACATCTGCTGATCAACCAGTAGGAACACACACGTGATCTACCAGCTGGTACCAGACGCAACATCGAAACGACGTCGCGCCAACTAATCTAAACGCAGTCGTTTTAGCCCTCAACGCAACTACGCTAAAGCATCTGCTGATCGCAACACACGCAACCAGACTTCACGCAAACGACAGCGTTTCAGGAATCTCGCGCTAAAACACGCTTCGACTGGTTTTGCCACCGACCAGCCGCTACTCCCAACACCAGCTGACACGTCGACCAGCAGGTACCTCTAATATGCGAAAATACAAAATCTCCAGAATTGTTCAACACACGAAATGGAACCCGAAAATGCAACTCAAACACTCAAATAGAGATCTTAAATCAGCAGAACCTCTATTTATCGATTCATTCCCAAGATAAATCTCAATTACAAATCCGGTCTCACATGACATCTGAAAATGCAAAACAAAAGCGCTGCATCTCAACTAACCAGATCTCACAACAACGATAGCGTTTTACCTACTTCTCGCGGCAAAACAAGCTAACACTCAGGGAACCAAATTTCTATCAAAATCTAACAAATTCGATCCCAATTCTCAACCAGATTTCACCCGATAAACCCGAACTAAAATCTGGACAACTCCAACTAGAGATATTAATTTTCTCAAACCAGATTTCACCACAAATTCGAAATTCCAGAATTCGAAAATCTTAATTCTCGTGACTAATCTAACCCAAAATTCGATTTATTCACAAATCTTGAAATCTTATTCCTCACACCAAATCTGTTCTCGGTGCTCATATATGTGTTGGGAAAGCGGTGGCGGATCCAGATCCCGTCTCCCGGCGACGCAGTGGAAGTTTTAAAAATAGCACCGGGAAACGTTCAATACAATAAAATCAATACTATAAACCATTCATAGGATGATTTTTGGGGTGTTACCTTGCTGGCGTCTAGGCGCCTGGGTCCAACCAGAATCATAGGGAAACTGGCTATTGTCGGTAGGCGGCTGTAGATAGTCAATCAGGTCCACGACCGGAATCGATCTTCCTTCAATCAGCCTGCACTAGAAAGCTGATGGATTTTATCACGAACGGATTCTCCTCGACGCAGTGATCGAAACAAGTCCGATCACGCGAAAAACCGAGCGACGAAGGCGGCGTGAGGCGTGTGTGGGAGAGGAGGCGGCTATGTGAGCTAGGGTTTGTTGTTGTGTTGTAGTGAATTAAGCCCTAATCACCTTTATTAATTAAGTTGGTAGATGGGCTTGAACCGGCCCATTGGACTTGGGTCAGGCCCAAGTCCTATATGAACATTCGGTTCATTTAAATCACCACGTTTCATCATCACTCCGATCGTCGATCAGATTGGATCGATCGACTCAGTTTCCAAAACTGAATATTATGATGCGAAAAACGATTTTTCAGACTACCTAGTCCAAATGACAGTTTTGCCCCTCAACAGTGGGAAATCGCAATTTCACCCCTGTTGACTTTTAGGAAGTCGCACTTCCCAAAATCCTCTTCCTATGCTCAACACATTGAGCTCAGTTTCCGTGCGGGAATCACGAATCCAGCACTTGTGTGACCCTCAATGGTTCAGGGATACAGCTAGCTGTGGGCCCACAACCATTGCGGCTCCGAAATCACAATTTCGGACTTGCCCAAAGAATCATGGTAAAGCGCCTAGCAACATCGCGCCATGATCCCCTAGGTATCACTGATAGTGCTTGCAAGAACCAGTTGGTCGTGGTTAGCGTACAGTACGGTCCTTTCAATCCATATATCCTGATCAGATCAACGACCATTGGTGAATCGAGAGTCGCTAGAGATCCGATAGCTATGCATACATATTGGAGATCGAATAGTGACATCGCGAGTGTAACTAGGTAAACACATTTACCTAAAACACTTCTAGTACTCTGGCCAGAGATTTATACACTATTATCCCCTCAGATAGCATAGGATATCCACGCAT